>JADBJO010004111.1:80000-140000 GCA_016801955.1 Conus betulinus | reverse complement strand
GTGCCTGGTTTTCCCTGATGTCTGACTGTTGGTGCCCCCCTTTTTCTGACTGTTGGTGCCCAGTTTTTTCCCTGATGTCTGACTGTTGGTGCCCAGTTTTTTTTTCCTGATGTCTGACTGTTGGTGCCCAGTTTTTCCCTAATGTCTGACTGTTGGCCCAGTTTTCCTGATGTCTGACTGTTGGTGCCCAGTTTTTCTGATGTCTGACTGTTGGTGCCCAGTTTTCCCTGATGCCTGACTGTTGTGCCCAGTTTATGATGTCTGACTGTTGGTGCCCAGTTTTTCCCCTGATGTCTTGAGTGTTTATGCACTGTTTTTACGACGTCTTGCCAGTTGTTCTGATAGGGATGGTGATATCTGTCCTTCCTGAGGCCTGGCTCTCTTTACTGGGGGTTCCCTGCTGGAGATTTTAAAAAAACACCTATTTGAAAAGATGGTAAACACTTACTGAATTTTGCAGTGAAAAGCCTGGGCTACAAAGGCTGGATTCTGTTTGTTTTGTTGTTCATAAAATGGGTGTAGGATTTTCTTGGGCAACAGTTTGACGTTGGCATTAGCAATTTCATCTTGTGTTCCTGAATTGTGGAGCCTGAGGTCTGATTCACCCCAGGGTGTCCCTGCTCCCCTCAGTGTCGGTTTACCTTTGCTTTTTTCAAAGGTACCCAACAGAGTTCAGTGGTGAAGGTTAGCAGTTCAGTCTCACAGGCAAATGGATCGGCAGTGGCATGTGACAGTGGTAGGTAACAGCATCCAGCTTCCATCTCCTTTACACTTCTCAAAAATTTGTGTTTTCCAGCAGTTCTGCTGAGCTTGCCCTGGGCAAGAACTGAGCTTGCCCATGGGCAAGATTTTCACTCACGCCATTGTGTGTGTGTGTGTGTGTGTGTGTCAGTGTTCTGTCGTCAGAGATCGAATTTTTTCACATTACAGCCATTGTGTCAAGAACATTATGTGGACTGATGGAACTGTGTGGGTCCTGTGTGTGTGTGTGTAACCATTAATAGTACACCCCACCCAGTAATACCAAGTTAGTTAGAATGGGATTTCATAAAACAGGTCTGCTTGCATGTCAGTAAGTTTGAGGAACATCTGTATACTCTACACCGATGTCTGAGTCATTATTGTCAATACAGCATCCCTGGGGTCCCTAAAAACATCATCCACCATCACAAACCTGTTCTCTGTCACCGTCCCACTTTGCAGCATTGTTCTGTCACAGTAGATGTAAACCGTAAACTGAAAAGTGTACCACACACTTTTTTCGCCTTGTTATGAAGGTTGTTTCAAACAGTGCTCGAGAGGTGGTGTCAGTGTGTGTGTCTCAAATAACATGCTCGGAAAGGAAACGTAGAGTCTCTCTCCATAGGTTGATGTGTGGTTGAAGAGTAATGGTTGGACATTGTGGTGGTGGTCTGCATGTTTAAATTTTTTTTTTAGTAATCTTGACTGTAACTTGTACATTTATAGTTAGATTGTAGCCTTGACGTTAACTTTTACATGTATAGTTTGATTGAAGCCTTGATTCACAATCTGTATATGTATAGTTTGTACCCTTGATTCATGACTTGTATATGTAGAGTTTAAGCTTTGATTTACAGTTTGTACATGGAAAGTTTGATTTGTAGTCTTGATTTATAATTTGCATGCATTGCTTGATTACAGTCTAGATTTGTAACTTATTTACGTATAGTTTGACTGTAGCTATGTTACAAGATCCATACATAATTTGATTGCAGCTTTGATTTCTTACTTGTATAGGTATAGACTGATTGTAGCCTTGACATACTATTTGTGCTTAGATTGTGGTCTTCGTAAAGAATGTGTACAGAATTTGTGGGCTTAATTTGTTATTTGTGCATATCATTGTTTATACACGTTCTGTTATTGCTGTAAGACCTCTTCAATCCAGAACTGTGTTTGTAAACAAACATATGAACTGAATTGATTTTTCTGTGAACAAAAACATATAAACTGAAGGGAGTTTTCTGTTAAACTTTATGAACTGAATGAACTTTTCTGTTAATAAATCAGACTGAGTGGAGTGTTCTGTTAACAAAGCATATAAATCAAAAAGAATTTTCAACTGTTAACAAACTGTGCTTTTGAAACAAAATGAAAAGATTCACCCACACACATTGTTTGAACAGGGTCAGCTTTCTGCTATCCCTGCAATCGCCAGTGCTATCAAACTGCAAAAATTACCTATGCCCTGCACGTTCTGCTCTTTAGTCATAAACCAAAATAATGACATGTAAAGGTGCATAAATAAAAAGGATAGGCTAGACATGCAGTAAATTGTTGCATTTTTTCTGGAGGACATTGTTTAACAACCAAGGAAGACAACAAACAGAAAAATACCAACACTTTAGATCATGAAATTCGATGCGACAGTCCTGACTAAAAGTGACGACTGGGTTTTATGTATCTGTCAGTTTCACATTTTCATTGATCTATCCGTCAGATGCCATAATAATCCAGAACAGAGAAATCATTCATGTATGCCTTCTCAAAAGGCATCAAGTATTGCAGTTATGCACAAAATGCATATAACATCAGAGTTGTGGGAGGAAAGTGATGGATTTAGAAGTTGTTTTTGTTGTTTGTTGTTTGTTGTGGTGTGGTTGTTGTTGTACCCAGGCTAAAAGACTCCAGGGATCATCCAAACAGCCGAAGTACTTGAACACTATGGTACAAATGCATCAGCTGGGAATGAGAACATTAGATGTGTGACCGTTTTGTGATTACCCCGTCATGTGGGCAGCCACACTCCAACTTTCAGGGATTTTGGTGACTGATAATGTTATGCTAGGAGCTTGCCACAACTGAAGACAATCCCCACATAAACTATGCAGAGCATAACAACATTTTCATGTAGCGTTGGTGTTCTAGCCTATGTCAGTTAGCCTGACACAGCCTTAAGCCAAGATGCAATTTAGAAGTAAAACATCAGAAGGTTGAAAGTCTTTTGTTGTCATGATAATTGGGCATGTGATGGGAGCGGGTTCTGTTTTTTTTTTTTTTAATTCGCAGAATGTGGCAAAATCTTTGGGCATGGAGGACCCCGTCGTCGTTCAGAGCATGTACATTTTTAAGGTGAGTTTAGCCATGTGTCTTTCTGGTGTGATGACATCAAAACGTTTAATGGGGCGTGTAGTGTGGATAAAGACTTTCTTTCTCTCAGTGGCCAGTTTGAAAGAGAATTAGATATACATATGTCAGAAAAAAAAAATTTTTTTTAACAAGTGTGCATTTGCGCACCCAGCCACCTGTATTTGTGTTTGTTGTCAGACTTGCATGCCCAAACTCCATTATTTTTTGACAATTTCATGGTTACAACAAGTAAATGTGCTCTGCCTCCAGCGAAAGCAGATATTTTGTTTCCCAGCTTTTTAACACAATCGTGTCTGAAGTCAGCTCACACTGCCAGTTTGTGTTTGATTTCCTAGCCTGTTGACACGAATGCAATGACTGTGTTGAGATTGTCCACCATGATGGCAGGTTTGTCTTCTTTATTTCGATTGGTTCCTTTTGAGCTGTAACTGTGCTGTTTTCTACAGCAGACTTAGAAAATGTGTGGTGGTTTACAGAATTTACTCATTTGCTTATGCATGCTCGTGCACACATATGCACTAGTGACTTTCATAAATCCTTTTTCCGTTTTCATTTTTTCTTTCGTTTAAACTTGCAGCTTATCCTTTCGCTAATACTACTGATACATTTAGTCACTTCCCCTCACGTAGTCCCTTGCCAGTTCTGCACTACATGCTGCGAAGGTTTGGTGATCTACGTGTTTTTGCGGAGTTTTCTTTATTTTCAGTTGAGACAAAATGTAACCTTTGCACTCACATACATAGATACATGTGCATGTGCATGTGGGCATAAGCATGCGCGCATGCCCACACGCATGCACACACACACACACACACACGCACACACACACACACACACACACACACACACACACACATTTCTTTTTTAATTTGTTTTTTTTCTTTTTTTTTCAGGCACCCAGCATTGGAGCAAAAAGTATGTATATGCCATTGTCTTTGTTTTCATATCACTAATGTTGATGTTTGTATTGGTATGGATGAGAGAAGTACATCTGAACTGTTTTCCTGTGTTGTTGTGTGTGTGTGTGTGTGTGTGTGTGTGTGTGTGTGTGTGTGTGTGTGTGTGTGTGTGTGTGTGTGTGTGTGTGTGTGTGTGTGTGTGTGACAGAGAGGGGATCATTTGGTTTATCAGTGGGTAATTCATAAATGTTATGACATTATGTAGCTTTATTTAAGGCTTTTTTTTATCCTCACTTTTTTTTTTTAAATATTGCACCTTAATATTATTATTTTTATGGATTTTGATATAACTTAGAAAAAAAAGGCCTGTTGTTATGATCTCCCCCCCCCCCCCCCCCACTTAGAAGGATTTGTCTCCACCCATATATGTTTGTTGGTATGTCTGTTAGATAGATGACATTAAAGCTACTATGCTGATTTTTAAGGAAACTCGGTAAAAAGATGGAATGTGACCCCAAGTTGAACCCTTTTCATTTTGGTGCCGATTCAGGTCAAAGGGCAGAGCCAGGCTCTGTTGGGGCTTGGTTCAGGTATGCACTTTCCCCAGCGTTCTTCTAGTTGTAGTGGTGGTGTTATTAACATTGATGTTATCAGCTTTATGATTTTCTTTTTCATTTTTGGGACAGTTTCATAAGCATTATTGTCGTCTTCAACATTATCATCTTCATCATTTTTGTTGTCGTTATCACTGTGGTTGTTATCATCATCATCATCATCATCATCATGAGTTTTGGGTGTTTACTATTTTCATTAAAAACAACAATATTTAATAATGATTATGATCAACATCATTATGATGATTAACATGATCATGACAACATGATTGTTGACCAGTGATACCCCACCAAGACTCGAACTATGTCTACACTAGCCCTCAGCATCTGCGAACTCTGTGGTTTGCCCCTGGAGGATGCTACTTTAGACAACGGCTGTCTGTGGTTCATCCCTGGCTCCCACAAAGGTAGGGTCACTGCCAATACAAAGGTAGGGACACTGCCAATACAAAGGTAGAGACTCTGCCAACACAAAGATAGGGACATTGCCAATACAAATGTAGGGACACTGCCAACATAAAGGTAGGGACACTGCCAATACAAAGGTAGGGACACTGCCAACACAAAGGTATGGGACACTGCCAATACAAAGGTAGGGACACTACCAATACAAAGGTAGGGACTCTGCCAATACAAATGAAGGGACACTGCCAATACAAAGGTAGGGACTCTGCCAATACAAATGTAGGGACACAGGCAGTGCAAAGGTAGGGACTGCTGCCAATACAAAAGGCAGGGACATGCCAGTGCAAAGGTATGGACACTGCCAATACAAAGGTAGGGACACTGCTAATACAAAGGTAGGTACACTGCCAATACAAAGTAGGGGGACTGCTAATACAAAGGTATGGACACTGCCAATACAAAAGTAGGGACACTGCTAATACAAAGGTAGGGACACTGCCAATACAAAGGTAGGGACACTGCTAATACAAAGGTAGGGACACTGCCAATATAAATGTAGGGACACTGCCATACAAAAAGTAGGGACTCTGTCAATACAAAGGTAGGGACTCTGCTGATACAAAGGTAGGGACACTGCCAATATAAAGGTAGGGACACTGCCAACACAAACTGCCAGCATAAAGGTAGGGACGATGTCAATACAAAGGTTGGGACACTGCCAATATAAGGGTAGGGACACTGTCAATACAAAGGTTGGGACACTGCCAATATAAAGATAGGGACACTGCCAATACAAATGTAGGACACTGCCAATACAAAGGTTGGGACCTTGCCAATACAAATGTAGGGACACTGCCAGTACAAAGGTTGGGACCTTGCCAAATACAAATGTAGGGACACTGCCAATACAAAGGTTGGGACCTTGCCAATACAAATGTAGGGACACTGCCAGTACAAAGGTAGGGACACTGTCAGTGCAAAGGTAGGGACACTGCCCATACAAGTGTAGGGACACTGCCAATATAAAGGTAGGGACACTGCCAATATAAAGGTAGGGACTCTGCCAGTACAAAGGTAGGGACACTGCCAATATAAAGGTAGGGACTCTGCCAATACAAAGGTAGGGATCTACCAATACTAAAAGGGGGACACTGCCAATACAAAGGTAGGAAAATACAAATGAAGGGACACTGCCAATACAAAGGTAGGGATGCTTCCAATACAAAGGTAGGGACACTGTCAATACAAAGGTAGGTACTGTGCCAATACAAAGGTAGGGACACTGCCAATACAAAGGTAGAGACACTGCCAATACAAAGGTAGGGACTGTGCCAATACAAAGGTAGGGACTGTACCATGCCAATACAAAGGTAGGGACACTGCCAATACAAAGGTAGGGACACTGTCAATATAAAGTAGGGAATGTGCCAATACAAAGGTAGGGACACTGTCAATATAAAGGTAAGGACTGTGCCAATACAAAGGTAGGGACACTGTCAATATAAAGGTAGGCACTCTGTCCAATACAAAGGTAGGGACACTGCCCATACAAAGGATAGGGACACTGCCAATACAAAGGCAGGTACTGTGCCAATACAAAGATAGGGATACTGCCGACAGGAAATGGACACAGTCAATTCAAATGTAGGAACTCTGCCTTCACAAAGGTAGGGACACTGCCAACACAAAGATAGGGACACTTCCAACACAAAGGTAAGGACTGTGCCAATACAAAGATAGGGACGCTGCTAACATGAAGATAGGGACTCTGCCAACACAAAGTAGGGACACTGCCAACAAAAAGGTAGGGACACTGCCAATATAAAGGTAGGGACACTTCCAACACAAAGGTAGGGACACTTCCAACACAAAGGTAGGGACACTGCCAACACAAAGTAGGACCGCAGCCAACACAAAAGTAAGAACACTGCCAACACAAGTGTAGGGACACTTCCAACACAAAGGTAGGACACTTCCAACATAAAGGTAGGGACACTTCAACACAAAAGTAGGACCGCAGCCAACACAAAGGTAGGGACACTGCCAACACAAAGTAGGACCACAGCCAACACAAAGGAAGGGACTCTGCCAACTCAGAGTAGGACCACAGCCAACACAAAGGTAGGGACACGGCCAATACAAAGTAGGACCGCACTGCCAACACAAGTGTAAGAACACTGCCAACACAAGTGTAGGGACACTGCCAACACAAAGGTAAGACACTGCCAACACAAGTGTAGGGACACTGCCAACACAAAGGTAAGGATGCTGCCAACACAAAGATAGGAGCACTGCCAATACAAAGGTTGGGATGAAGCCAACACAAACGTAGGGACACTGCCAACACAATGTAACAGCTGCTACAAATATTGACAGAATTTTTAGGACAGAAAAGTTCTCACTACTAAGGTGTTCTTTGAGGAGCAAGGCACTGGACACTTCAGTTTTTTCCAGGGCGCAACATCATTGGGGTGTCTCTTTTCTGTTTTCTGCTGTACATTCCTTTAATCAAGTGACCATTTACACCTGCATGTAAATTTCTCTTACGTATTTCTTCAAATCTTTTCCTAGCTTTTTTGTCTTTTATGTTTTTAGCCCCCTTCTCTACTATTCCCTGTTTCCCTTCCTGCCCAATGTAAAAAAAAAAATGTTGATTTGATTCAGACCTATGTTGCGCTTTGTTTCAAAAGATACATTTAAAATTTATTTTCTTTAGCTCTGATGATACTCATTGTTGTATACATTAATTCCAATCATTTCACTTATTTTTGAATGTAGGTTGCAGTTATTGCATCAAGTGCTTTATATAGATTCCAGTCATTAAACTTATTGTTGTATATTTCAGTTCCAGTTATTACACTAGTCGCTGCATACTGATCACGGTCATTTCACTGATTGCTGTATACAGATCCCAGCCATAATATTGATTGCTATATATAGGGTCCAGTTATCACACTAATTGTTGCCTACAGATTGCAGTCATTTTTACAAATTGATGAACATAGATCTTGGTCATTACAAAGATTACTTTCTGTAGATTGCAGTCGTTACACTAACTGCTGTATACAGATCCCAGTGATAAGATTAATCTCTGTACATAGATTCCAGTCATCACACAAATTGCTGTATACTGATTCTAGTCATTATACTAATTGCGGAACATGGATCCCAATCATTGTATCAATTATTGCTTTCTATAGATCCCAGTCAGTATACTGATTTCTGTGTAAAGATCACAGCGATTATGGTCATTGCTGATCCCAGTCATGACAGTTACTGCTGTATAGAAATCTTGTTCTTTACACTGAGTGCTGTATACAGACCCCAGTCATAATAGTAACTGCTGTACATAGATCACAGTCATTAAACTAATTGCTGAACATGGAACATAGTCGTCACACCAGTGGTGTTCTAAAGAATATAGATCACAGACATTTCAGTTAAACTAATTGCTGAACTCAGAACATAGTCATTACACTCATTGCTGTATATGGAACCCACTCATCGCTACAGGCTATAAATAGAACCCAGTCATTATTAAAGCACATGACCCTGTGTTGGATGTCCAGACGGTGTGCATGGCAACAAGAGGATGGTCCGAAAGGAACACCCGCAGCCAGGCGGTAACCAGACTGAGATCATCGGCGCTGACGTCCAGTATGACAGCGCCAAGTTCGTCCCAGTACCCGTCAAGAAAGGTAAAGCTTGCTGAAGAAATGTGTGAGTGAAACAGAAACCTGATTGACCTGACTGTGTCATTTAGAATTCAAACTTTTGCCTCAAATGGATTAAGCATGATCAACTCTTTTTTTTTTTTCTGAAGCTAATTAGAAACGCTGTCATGATGAATGGTGCATGTACTTCAGCAGCCAATCAGCGGAAGGGTGTCCTGCACAGTGTTACATGTTCTTCTGTTGCCAGACAGAAATGCCGTTTTGCCGAATGTCACTTGTTATGCGACAGCCAATCAGAAAGGTTGTCCTGACGAATGTTACATATTGGCCTCTGCAGCCAATTGGAAAGGCTGTCCTGACGAATGTTACATAATATTTGCGACCAATGAGAAAGGCTGTCCTGAGGAATGTTACATGTTAGCCTGCAGCCAATCAGAAAAGCTGTCCCGATGAGTGCCACATTCTGTTCTGCATCCAGTCAGAAGTGCTGCAAGTTACCTGCTAGTCTGAGCCAATCAGAATGTGGTCCTGCAGAGTAAGTCTTGTTATTCAGCAGCCCATCGGAACAGTTGTTCTGCAGAATCTTATGTGATATTCTACAGCACAGTCAGAAATGCTGTTTTGCAGAAAATTACTTATCTGTGATTTTGAACTGCACTTTTTCATGTGTGTAGGTTTTCTTCATTCTTACCTGTCCTGACAAATGCCTTGTCCCTACTTGGAGTAGAACAATGCCATATTATCAGGATCCTCCCCCAAAAACGAAAACTGGGAGAGCAGGGAGCTACCTTCGCCTGGATCCCCAGTAGGCCAGCCATTGTGATTGCCTTTAGTGAGGTTACAATATTGCACCATATTGAAACTAGCTTAGTTCTCACACATTTTCCTGAGTAAGCATGGAGGTGGGAGAGCAACCCTCTGTTTGTTTCGCACTAAGCGGGGATAAGGCTTTTGTTTAGACAGGTAAGTGTGTTGTAAAACTACTTTTAGTTTTAGTAATAGAATTCTTTTTTTTTTTTTTTTTTTTTTTTCAGTAGCCAATGCAAAACGCTGTCCTGCAGAATGATAAGTGTCATTCTGTGAGAAAGTGTAGTAGGTAGAGCAGGAGACTGTTTTCAATGTGTATAGGTAAGTGTCTAAGTGTATGCATGTTTGTCTGCAGATCCACTAGAAAACTGTTGGCTGGATCATGATAAAAATGCACAGGGTTGTTTGTAGGATTAGAATATATAGGCTTGTCTGTAAGATCAAATTGTACAAGTTTTTGTACAGGATCAAAATGTACATGATTGTGCGCTGGATCCTGACCCTCTGGCTCAGGTCTGTGTGTAGGATTAAAATGTGCAGGGTTGAACGTTAGGTCAACATGTATAGGGTTGGTCTGCGTAGGATCAGATTGTACACAGTTGTGCATAGGACCAGTTTCAGTTTCATTAAGGAGGTGTCGCAGCGTACGGACTAATCCATATACACTACACTGCATCTGCTAAGTTACAAGACCATAGGGTGCAGGATTTACCGCTGATTGATGAATGAATTAAAGGAAAGGATCTGTCTCACCTGTGCATTAGCCCGGCGTGCTGGTCAGATATTGGCTGCATACCTAACATTGTCTGCACTACTTCTTACAGTTGTCTGTATGTGTGTGTTTGAGTGTGTGCGGGCGTATGTATGTCTGCGCACATGTGTGTGTGTGTGTGTGTGTGTGTGTGTGTGTGTGTGTGTGTGCGTGCGTGAGTGGGCAGACCAGTGTGTGTGCTAGTGTACACAGTGTGTGCATCTGTTATGTGTGTGCGTGTAATCTGTGGGCTTACGTGAGCATGCTCATTCATGCACGAGTGTGCATACATGCACATACATAAATGTCTAAATGCCTTTTTAAGTGGGCATACATGTGTGTGTGTGTGTGTGTGTGTGTGCCCGTGCATTGACCACTTCACCCCTCTCCCATCCTCGCTCCCCTTCAACATGACTGTCTCGCCCCTTCCACCCTACCTCCTCCTCTTACAACCCCTCCTCCATCCCTTACCCTGTCCTTGCCCCCCCTCTTTTTTTTCAAATTTTCTTTTTTTTTTGTGTGCAAGCTTTGTATTACAACCCTTTCCTGTTTGAAAAGACCGAGAGAAAAGAGAGAGAGGGAGTGTTTGTTGTTTTGATGCGTGATAGAATGATGATGAAGAAGAAGACCAGGAAAAAAAGCCGGTCATTGGTGGTGTTGGATGGTTCAGGAACAATGGTGGTGATTCATGGGGAGGTGGTTCACAAGAGTAACCACAATTACTCCAACAAGTTCCGCGAAATCTACACCTTCTACATGTATGACCACGCCCGCTGTACCTACGATCAGCGAAACTGGTGGGGTACACCGTGACTTGTCTTGTATGGGGCAATGGGTAAGACGGTTATTCTTACTGGTGCTGGAAGTTTGTTGTTGTTGTTGACATTCATCTGTGTAAACATTCTGTCAGATTCACTCTTTACATACTGGTGTATATGGATGTTGACAAATCAGCCATGTTTTCCTTTTTTTAAAAATTTTTTTTTTAGTTTAATTGTAGTTGGAATTCATTTTCACTGTAATAAGTCTTCAAAAACTTGGATTTTATTTTCACTGTAATTAGCCTTCCAAATATTCTTAAAAGCTGCTGCTTTCCCAAACATTCAGATTCAGTATTTGTTCAGTTCTTTCAAGTCATTCAGATTCATAGAACTATTTTTTCTAAGGTACATTACGATTAATTAAGCCAACATTTGTGCAAATGTTTAACATCAATTTCACTGTCATTTCCCTTAGATCAGAGAGACTGCTTTAGTTGTTTATTTCTGCAGTGAAATGACTGCACATTCTGAAGGGCATTGTTCAAGGGAAATTGTTCAAGGGAAAGAGATCACACTACCTTTTGTTGGAAGGGGAGGAGTCTGTTCGAAGACGAGGGATTCTTTGGTAGGTGAGGGAGTCGTGATTGGGAAGTGGGGGAGTCGTTATTGGAAGTGAGGGAGTCTTTATCGGGAGGTGGTGGAGTCTTTATTGGGAGGTGATGGAGTCTTATTGGGAAGTGAGGGAGTTGTTATTGGGAAGTGTGAGGGAGTCGTTATTGGGAGGTGAGGGAGTCATTATTGGGAAGTGAGGGAGTCTTTCTTTATTGGAGGTGAGAGAGTTAAATGGGAGGTTAGGGAGTCTTATTGGGACGTAAGGGAGTTTTTATTGGAAGTGTAGGAAGTCTTTATTTGGAGGTGAGGGAGTCTTTATTGGAAGGGTAGGGAGTCTTTATTGAAAGATGAGGGAGTTTTATTGGGAGGTGAGGGAGTCTTTATTGGGAGGTGAGGGAGTCTTTATTGGGAAGTGAGGGAGTCTTTATTGGGAGATGATGAGGGGAAATACGGAGTTTTACAGGGAGATGGAGTCTTTATAAGGAGGTGAGGGAGTCTTTATTGGGAGATGAGGGAGTCATGATTGGGAGGTGATGGAGTCTTTATTGGGGGGTGGTGGAGTCGTTATTGGGAGGTGAGGGAGTCTTTATTGGGAGATGAGGGAGTCATTATTGGGAGATGAGGGAGTCTTTATTGGGAGGTGACAGATTCTTTGATGGCAGATTTATCGGGAGGAAAGGGAGTCTCTACTGGGAAGTGAAAGAGTCTTTATTGGGAGACGGGATTCTTTAATGACAGATAAAGGAGTGTGTGTGTGTGTGTGTGTGTGTGTGTGTTTTTAAGGGAATTGAGAGAGTCTTTCTTAGAAGGGAGGGAGTCTTTCATGACATGACATGAGGGTTTTATTTGGAGGGAAGGGCATCTTTATATGAAGGGGGGGGGGGGGGGGGGGGGAGACTAAATAGGAGAGATAGCTTTTTATTGGTAGGGGGGGAGCCTTTATTGGAAGGGGAGGGAGTCTTTTTTAAGAGGGGATGGAGACTTTATTGGGTGTGGAGAGAGTCTTGGGAAATAAAGGAGTCTTTCTCGGGAGATGAAGGAGTCTTCATTGCAAAGTGAAAATGCTCTGTGCAAAGACAAAAATGGTCCCATCGAACATGTTTCTGAAGGGAAGGCATCTCTGTTTAGATGTAAATGTATTTTATAGCAAGAGAGAAAAAATGGTCCAGAAAACCCATCTTTAAAAGGAGGGGCTGTCTTTCTTCAGGGTCATTGATGAAAGGTTTTACTGTCTCCTTCCACTGGGACAACGGGTCACCCAGACACTGCCTGTCATTTTCAGGTTGCAGCCGACAGAGGCCAACACCTTCATCCACATGTACTCCCAGTAGCAGGCAGTTCTCCAGTCGTCGGAGCAGTCGGCGTTGGAGGAAAACAGACTGCTACATGATGGCGGAAAGTAAGAAGGGGTGGATACAGGTTGCCACCAAAAAGTGTGTGTGGCGTGGCAGGAACAAAGACTGTGTATGATAATGGTGTTAATGTGCAGCTTGTTCAGCAAATATCTCGGAGCATTTTGATATAGGGAAAAAGGTTGGTTATTGTGAAACAGTCTGTAAAGCATACATTATGTAATTGTAGTTGCATCTATGCAACCAAGGCATCGTGGTATGGTACGAATAACCCCTTCCTCCCTCCTTCCCACCCTCTCTCCAAGCTCATTCCAACTGACCTGTCATCTTATGGAGATATTGGCTGCATTGGAAGATACAGTTTATAATGTTTTGTTTGTCAGGTGGGTAAATTATCTGTTAATGTGTATTGCCATTTCCCTGGATGTGAGTTATAATTTATTATCATTGAGTAGATGTATTACAGGTTGAGATACCGTGCAAGTGCTTGGATGCACAGTACAGTTTATGATAACATTGTTATTGGTTTGATGTATTGCAGGTTGTATTTTTATTGGTGGAAGCATTGCAGGTCATGATTTATTGATTTTGGATGGGTATGTTGCAGGTTGTGACAGACTGTTGCTTGTTGGTTTGCTAGATGGCATACGCTGGTTTTTAAGGGTAATGTTTTGCATTGTATTGAGATGAAAATGACAGCTCTGGTACCATGTACTGGCTTTTAGATATGAGCCTCTAGTGTGGCTTTGTCTCATGGCAGTTTTATTACAAGTAGCACAGCTTGCTCAAAATGAACACAGTTATGTTGACGAGCCGCGCTGTGTTTCTCTCACACCCCTCCTTTTCACCCTCTCACCTGCCAAGGAGACCTGCGTGTGTGTGCTCTGTGATGTGACCTCTTGCTGTCAGTGATGTACCCCTGTTTACTTTTGTTCACTGGAGGTGGGGGGGGGGGGGGGGGAGGAGGTGGGGAGTGGAGTAGGCACGGAGAGTATTTATTTATAAACCATGAATCCTGGGTGAGTGATGTAATCCTCCTGCAGCAGTCTTCCACTCAAAATTTTAACATTGTTTCTGGTGTTTTAACTGTGTTGTAGGCAGTTTTTCGGGACATGACTCGCAATTTGAAAAGGATTCAGTGAATCCCCCCTAACATCAGGGACAAACAAATTATAAGACAAACATGATGCCCGTCTTGCACCAAATTTGAGAGAAGATAAATGATTGCTCGCTCTTCGTTTTCATTGTCCTAAATGTTGTTTATCTTACCTGAAGAAGACCTAAGAGGTCAAAAGGTGTCATGTTTTGTCTTTAAATTTTGTGTGTCCCTGTTGTTTGGTGGACACACTGATAATTCTTTTTCAAATTTGTTTCAAACAATACAGGTTGGTAGGAAACACAGGAGATTTGTCATTGTCATAGGTTGGTAAACACTTCGGACAGATTGTCGTAGGTTGGAAACAGGTCATAGGTTGGAGGTTGGGACAGATTGTCATAGGTTGGAAACAATACAGGTTGGGACACTTGTGATAGGTTTGAAACAATACAGATTGTCATAGGTTGGAAACAATACAGATTGGGACAGGGTAGGGTGGAAACAGCACAGTTTGGGACAGATGTCATAGGGTGGAAACAACACAGGTTGGGACAGATTGTCATGGGGTTGGAAAGAATACAGGTTAGGACAGATGTCATAGGTTTGACACAACACAGGTTAGGACAGATTGTCATAGGTTGGAAACAGTACAGGTTGGGATAGATTGTCATAGGTTGGAAACAATGCAGGTTGGGACAGATTGTCATAGGGTGGAAACAATACAGGTTGGGACAGACTGTCATAGGGTGGAAACAATACAGGTTAGGACAGATTGTCATAGGTTGGAAACTGTACAGGGTACGTCAGATTGTCAAAGGTTGGCAAGAATACAGGTTAGGACAGATTGTCATAGGTTGGAAACAATACAGTCTAACTCTAAGGTATATATTTTCATTTGCAGGTGACAAGACAGATTATGATTTGTTATTACAGGCTGAAAGCATGCCAGATTATTTTGGACTGGATGTGGAAGCATTACAGGTTAAGATGTATTGCAAATAGCTGGAAACGTTACAGGTAAAAATATATTCTCATTGTATCGAACTTGACAGGTTGAGATATACTGTCATTGTATGAAAACATTAAGAGTTGGGTGATAAATGGTCATATAAGTTGAAAAGCATGAAGTTTGAGAAGCAATAATTGTGTTCTGGTCATGTTACCAGCTATTTACTCCACTTCACCCAAAGTTAAATGCACTGTTGAGAGATTAGCGTTTGACAGAAAAGTCATGTCTTCTTTAGGATTTTAGCCCTTTCAACTAGATGCAGCTGATCAGACAAATTGAGATTGTATTTAGACTGGCTCATATAAAACTATATGCACTGTTGAGGGGTTAGAATTTAAGGTCAAATAAATTATAAATGGTTGACAGAAAAATCATGTCTTCTTTAGGATTTTAGCCCTTTAAACTAGATGCAGTTGACAAGACAAATTGATATTGTATTAAGACTCTATGTCTGTGAAACTAAATGCACTGTTGAGAGAGAAACCATAACGAGTATAGGACTACAGGCTTTTATTGAGTGAATGTGCCCTCTTTGGATGAATCAAAAGCTCTTTAAACTTTTTAGACTAATGTATTGTTGATGAATTAATCATGATTACTTCAGGACCGTAGCTTGTATGAACTAAAATACAGTTGACGGAATAATTGTGCATCTTTGTGGGACCGACTTTTGGGAGGAAGTATGAAAGGAATGTGGTATTTTATGATGGTATGAATTCAGAGACTGCCCAGTGTCTTTTTGTTGATCGACTATATTTCAAATGCGCCGTGACAATCAGAATCAGTTCTTAATCAGACACACTTACAAGATTTTATACATGTTATTCATCTTGTGTGCTACATGATTTAATCTAGTAATATGTTACTCAGATGAAGGTTATTAAGTCAGGGATTTATAACTTTTAATATATCATGTGATGACTTTTTTTTTTATTTTGGTGACACATGTGTTTTTAATGTCTTGGGCTATGTTTCACCAGATTTTCTGGTTTTCTTCACTTAAGGGCCATGATTTTCCATTTTTTGTTAATCTCCAAGAGTTGGCATTCTTAGCCAATTCTTGTCATTTAACACAAATGTAATTTGAAACCCAAAGTCTTTGTATTGGCATTATTTTTGTTGGCTATATAATGCAGAATGTTTTACTTTGAATACAGTCAATAAATCGAGTTCAAAGAACTTGGTTAGAGTGAACCAGTGTTTGTCTGGAACTGCATGCGGTGCTGTGATAGTGTCACAAGGGGAAAGGTGTTGGGCAATAGGGGAGATGAGAAAGGACGAAGCAACAGCATGCAGCAGATGGATTGTGCTAAACATGGGTCTGGAATAGCTCAGTTGGTAGAGCCCTGGGATAATGCTCCTAGGGTCGTGGGTTCAAATCTTTATCAGGCTATTTTGATTGGGGGATGGAGGATTTTTCTCTTGTAGATAACACATTGGTTCTGACTCCATTTCCGGAAGAGTCCTTTGAACGAGGTTATAAATTGTGTTTGCATGTGGGAAGCCATGCACACATTTAAATGAAAAAAAAACTGATCCAAAAACTTTCAAAAGGGATGGCATGTTTATCTGGTGTATAAAACATATGCACATAGCACACAGCTTACATGAAAATATGACGGAATGAGTGAACACTGAGTGAGTAATATACTCAATCAAATGACATGGAAAACAAATGATAAGCACCAGCTGGCAGCTCTTCAGTGGGCTCTATCCAGGTATCCAGCCCCACAGCTGTTCAGAGCAAGTTACTTAGTTTTGAAAATAATAATAATATAATAATAATGAATACTTATATAGCGCCTATTCTCGGCTAGAGACCAAGCTCTAAGCGTTTTACAATCAACACTCGTTTACACAACGGGCTGCCTACCTGGATAGTGCCGACTGAAGAGCTGCCAGCTGGCGCTTCATTCAGTCGTTTCCCGTGTCATCATCCAGTCAATATCGTTCAATATCATTCACTCAAGTTCCTTACTTCCTTCATTCTTTCCATTTCTCACGCAGGGTGCATGCTATATGTAACGTGCCATCCGTACCAGCAGCCAAACTGGCCTTCTCTTCCGAAAGTGGTGATGGGATTTTACGTGTGTGCAAGATATTATGCGTGCGTTCACACACGGAACCTAGGTTTATAGTCTCATTCGAAGGACTGTATGGGAAATGGAGTAAGAACCAGTGTTAACTCCGAGGGAAAAATCCCCCTGTACCGAAACGCCCCAGCGGAGATTCAAACCCGCAACCCCAGGATCACCAAGATTACAAGTCAGGCGCTCTACCAACTGAGCTGTTCTGGCTGGAAAGCAAGGGGAGTTTACAGCTCACCCGCAGCTGCTAATGCAGGTCAGGGAAAAGGGTGTTTTTTGCTCCCCACCAGACTACAGCAACAAAAATGTTGGGTCAGAAATGTGTCAGCCTTGTTTGTTTGCCCTTTCACTAAATGTCTCACGTGGGACAGAAAAATAAAGCTGTGGCCCATTGTATAAACGAGTATGAAATAAAGCACTTACAGCTTGGTCTCTAATGGAAAACAGATGCTATATAAGTACTCTCAATGATTATGGTAATAACATGGAAATAAAGAGGGGTGTAAGTGTGGACAGCTGTTGACCAGGATGTGGATTCATGTTAATCCAGTAGCGTAAGTGGAGCATAACATCTTCATCCGAGTGACTAGGACTTTGTTGGCAGTGTCATGATCTGACGAACCACTTTGTCAGCCTCCATGTCCCTGATCAGCTCAGCGGTCATACCGGCCCTGGCCCTGGGTTTGCCAAAGCTTTGGCTGGAAAATCAAAATCTGCCTAGTGTGTGTGTGTGTGTGTGTGTGTGTGTGTGTGTGTTGTGTTGTTGTTTTATTGGTGCTTCTCTCTCTCTCTCTGTCCTCTCTCTCTCTCTGTGGGACTGTCTTTGTGCGTGTTTATGTATGTGTGTGTGCGTGTGTGTGTGTGTGTGTGTTTCTAGTCCTCTCATTTTCATATCAAGCTTGTTCCTTTAGGTGTTATACCATGTCACCAGATTTAGCTAGGGACTGTTGGAACAACCCTGTGAAGTGTATCCTGAAGATCTACATCTTGAGAGGTTACATTCTGGGGGCTGGAATAGTTCAGTGGTAGAGCGCTAGACTTGTAATCTTGGTGATACTGGGGTTGCGGATCCGAATCTCCACTGGGCCGTTTTGGTACAGGGGGATTTTTCCCTCGGAGTTAACAATGGTTCTGACTCCATTTCCCATACAGTCCTTTGAATGAGACTATAAACCAAGGTTCCGTGTGTGAACGCACACGCATAACGTCTTGCACACACGTAAAATCCCATCACCAACTTTCGGAAGAGAAGACCAGTTTGGGATGGTGGTATGGATGACACATTACACATAGCTTGCACCCTGCGTAAGAAGTGGAAAGAATGAAGGAAGTAAGGAAAGTGAGAGTGAACGATATTGAACGACATTGACTGGATGACACAGGGAACGACTGAATGAAGCACCAGCTGGCAGCTCTTCAGTCGGCACTACCCTGGTAGGCAGGTGTTGTGTAAACGAGTGTGGATGGATTGTAAGGCGCTCGGAGCTTGGTCTGTAGCCAAGGATAGGCTCTAATATAAGCATTCATAATAACATTGTCACCACTTCTAGTAACTTGCTGTAACAATCCAGTAAACTGCAAAGAAGAACTACACCTATGTATCTTATATGGACTGTAACAACCCAACAAATTGCCATGAAGATCTACACCTAGACATGTTACAAATTTCACCATTCCTATCTGTGAAACAACCCTGTAAAGTGCCATAAACGTCTACACCTAGAGGTGTCATGATTTGGGTCAGCCATCACAAAGAAAACATCGAGCCCTGAGCTTCCTTCAGGGCAACAAATGATGTGACCTTGGGTCAGCCATCACCAAGGTAACATCACTGTAGGCTTCTTGCAGGACCATTAGTGGCAAGAGCATGGGTCAGCCATAAAAAAACGAGAGGCATCACCCTTAGCTTCCTTTATGACCAATAGTGGTGCCACCATGGGTCAACCATCACAAAGACAGCATCACCCTGGGTTCCTTCAGGTCCATGGGCACACCTGTCCATGAACCTGCCAAAGAACAATCTACATTGCCCTGGCCAACCTATTCTTGTATATTCCATGGTACCACTGATACCTCACCTGCAGGGTAACATGGACAAACTGGAACCGGTCCAACATGGTGCCATCAGATTCATCCAGAGGCACTATAGATCCAGGATCAGGAACAGGTCTAACATGGTGCACCAGATCCTTCCTAAGGGACTGTAGATCCAGGCAGGAGCAGGTCCTACATGATGCCACTTGATTTACACCAGAGGATTATAGAGCCAGACCATCAGAAGCACATCCAGTATGGTGACACCAGATTTTCCATGGGATTATAGATCCAGACAGGAGCAGGTCTTGTATGGTTCCACTTTATACCAGGAGACAATAGATCCACACCATCAGCAGCTCATCCCATACGGTGACACCAGATTCCTACCATGGGATTATAGAACCAGACAGTCAGGATGTGGAAGAGCCGTGATGAAAGAACTCCAGCTCAAATGGCTGTTCTATATAGTGTTTCAAAATTTGACTGTTAAAAAAACCGTTATTCTTGACACATTGTTCAATGTGGATGAAATTTGGTATGTAATAATAATAATAATGTTGATTTATATAGCGCCTATTCTCTAAAAAATAGGGCTCTAAGCGCTTTACATTACCAACAACGCATACACACACACACACACACACACACACACACACACACACACACACGCACGCACGCACGCACACACACACATACATATGCGCGCGCACGACCAAACACCCACGCTCTCAGACACCCGCATGCACGCACGCACTCACAACAACACAGCCTGCACGCACAAGCAACACAACCACCAGACGTGCACGCAAAAACCCACTCGGACACTCGGAAGGTGGATTAGGGGGGGGGGGGGGGGGGGGGGGGGGGGGGGGGAGGGGGGGGGGATTACGACTGTACGCAGGCTTTAGCCCAGTGAGGCCTAAAATACCAGTTTCAAAAGTGTACATCGCTTACATAACCATTAAAATCGTTATTTGCCGTTATTTTTCATATATTAGTGGATTTTAATGAAATTTGGTATGTAGAAAGGTTATCACACACAAATGGCACTTCCACATAGTGTTTCGAAATTTGACTGTTAAAAACCGTTATTCTTGACATATTGTCCGATCTGGATGAAATGTGGTAGGTGTATAGGCTTTAGCCCAGTGAGGATTAAGATACCAGTTTCAAAAGTGTACATCGATTAAATAACTGTTAAAACCGTTATTTTGTCATTATTTCTTACATATTGGTGGGTTTTAATATAATTTGGTATATCGAAAGGTTATCACACTCAAATAGCACTTCCATATGGTGTTTCAAAATTTGACTGTTAAAAACCGTTATTCTTGACATACTGTACGATTTGGATGAAATTTGGTAGGTACACAGGCTTCCGCTCGGTGAAGACTAAAATATCAGTTTCAAAAGTGTGGGCCTACCTCAAAATTTAATGTAACGATACTGAACAAGATAAACTGGGAGTACGTTTATATGCTTTGCATCTTGTTCTTCGTTGTGTTTGTTTTTATTTGATTTGGGGAGGAGGGGCTAAAAACCATGGGACCCTTAGATCCACCTCTAAGGCTGAAATTATGCCAGACTTCTACAGTCTTTTTGTGTTCCTGTGCCATTAATTGTACAGGATTTGTTAATAAATTGAGGAGACGTGGACATTGCGACTGCACAGCAAAAGAATCAACCACTGTGGGCTGGAAACAGTTTGCTTTGAAGGCGCTGGACTGGGCAACATTTTCATTTATTAATAATTTCTTTATTTTGAAGATTCAAAGTCTTGCAGATTTGGCTTGCAGATGTGAGTGTATTAACAGAGTAATTGGATCTAATTTAGATATGAAAACACGAGCTATCTTTCAAATGATAGACACAAGAGCTATTTCTTTTCATTTCTCCCGATATTTTATTTTTTTTTTTTTTATTGCGATACATCTTGCAAAACCTTGCAGTCAAGAAACATAGCTCCATGTTTCCTAATTTTGTGTGTATAGATGAATTTGTGAGAGAGACCTGCAGGATTTGAATGTCAGTCTGCATGCTTCTGATGCCCCAGTTTTAGACCGATCAACATGGAGACAGGCCAAGAACTGTCATTGATCAACTGAATGACCGGGCAAAATTACTCTAGGTCTTCAGCGGCATCTGTCCCATGAAAACGGCAGGTTACTCTCATAGAACACAAAGCTCTCACACAGATTATCTCCTTTGCAGATTTCCGAATATTATCTTTATTCAGGGGTGTCAACACAATTAAAAGGCACTGTCTCCATCACATTGTTTTTCAAGTAGCATTGATTTGCAGCATTCCGTTTTCCTCGTTTAGCTGCTGTTACATCTTGTCGATCTTCATAGATTTCTGCCTGACCTCTCGATTTTGGTTCATGCCTGGTACTCTTTTTCTTGCTACATGCCTTTCTTTCTGTATTGGTTTGCTGCCACTTTTTGCTCTCCCAGCCTC
Source organism: Conus betulinus (assembly GCA_016801955.1). Taxonomy (NCBI): domain Eukaryota; kingdom Metazoa; phylum Mollusca; class Gastropoda; order Neogastropoda; family Conidae; genus Conus; species Conus betulinus. The sequence goes on along the minus strand of JADBJO010004111.1, from coordinate 118,327 downwards.
AGTTTTTCCATTGCTCGTTCGCGTTTCATTGTTGTCAGCCTGAGTACCTCCTCCCCTCCCTTCCTGTTTTGGTCCCCAGTACCTTGCCTGTGTTGCCTATACCTGCCCTCTTCCTGTATTGCTGTCTTCCTCTCTTCTTTTACGCAGCCTGCTTTTCTGTTCAGGATCTGCAGCTTGCTCTTCCTTTATTGTTTCCTGCTTCTCGTTTTGTATTGTTTCCTATCTCTCTGCATTGCTGCCTAGTTTTCTTCCTGTTTGGCTTCCTATGCCTCCCGCTTTTCCTGTATCCTCCTTTTTTCTTTCTGTTTTTGCTTCTCGTCTCTCTCTTCTTGCATTGTAGCTGGCATCTCTTCAAATTTTGCTTCCTGCCTGTCTTACAGTGTATACTTGTATACTGCTGCTCTGTCTGTCTGACTCGTCCTGTATGGCTACTTGCCTGTCTCTTCATTTTTATATTGCTGCAAGTCTCTCTCGTTGTGGTCAGTCTTAAATTCAGATTCAGGGTTGACACTGTTTTCTCAGGTGAACAGCCTTGCTGGGCTGTAGGGAAACTACAGTGAAGATGGAGGACTGGTCGGATATGTGTGTGTGTGTGTTCCGACTTTCCTTGGAGTTTTCCTCATTGTTATGGCCATGTTTGTTGCTACTGTTCTGTTCAATCTAAAGAGAGATGTTTTCTTTTACCTGTCTGGTTCCGACTCATGTCTAACACAATGTGTGCAAACATGCAGTCTCTCTCTCTCCTCACACATCCACATCCACACATACGCACGCCCGTCAACCACACGGTGTGCATGCATGGTCTCTCTGTCTTTCTTCTCTCTCACACACACACCTACAGGTGAATGTCAAATTTACTAGCCACCACAGTACAGGTGTGCTCAGTGATAATGGTTTTGACATATCGCAATTGAACGAAACCAAGAAAGGCAATTAAAGTAGGACTACCACGAGAGCAGGGCACGAAAGGCTACAGAATCTGACCAGGGCAGAAAAGATATTCACATTCACAACTTTGGCTTCACAAAGGGAGTATTGCGCATTAATGTCTGTACTGTTTTTTTTTTTTTTTTTTTTTTGTCGCTGAGGAAGACATGTTGCCGAAAATTTCTTTTCCTGTTTTGTGTGGTGCATTAAAACCACGTTACTTCACACTCTGTTTTGTGTGCTCTTCTGCTTTTTTCGTTTTTACCGATTACAGTTGTCTGCAGGAATACTGTGACTCATACAGGAAAGAAATCAGATTCCTCACAGGAAAGACATCAGCCCCTCTCACAGGAAAGAAATCAACCCCTCTCACAGCAGCAAAGAAATCAGCCCCTCTCACAGGAAAGAAATCAAGACTTCTCTCACAGGAAAGACATCAGCTCCTCTCACACAGGAAAGAAATCAGTCCCTCTCACATGAAAGAAATAGGACTTCTCTGACAGGAAAGACATCAACCCCTCTCACAGGAAAGAAATCAGACTTCTCTCACAGGAAAGAAATTAAGACTTCTCCCACAGGAAAGACATCAACCCTCTCACAGGAAAGAAATCAAGACTTCTCTCACAGGAAAGACATCGGCCCCTCTCACAGGAAAGAAATCAGACTTCTCTCACAGGAAAGAAATTAAGACTTCTCCCACAGGAAAGACATCAACCCTCTCACAGGAAAGAAATCAAGACTTCTCTCACAGGAAAGACATCGGCCCCTCTCAAAAGAAAGAAATCAGACTTCTCTCACAGGAAAGAAATAGGGCTTCTCCCACAGGAAAGACATCAACCCCTCTCACAGGAAAGACATCAATCAACCCCTCTCACAGGAAAGACATCAACCCCTCTCACAGGAAAGACATCAAGACTTCTCACAGGAAAGAAATCAGCCCCTCTCACAGGAAAGAAATCAAGACTTCTCTCACAAGAAAGACATCAGCCCCTCTCACAGGAAAGAAATCAGCCCCTCACAGGAAAGAATCAAGACTTCTCTCACAAGAAAGAAATTAGCCCCTCTCACAGGAAAGAAATCAAGACTTCTCTCACAGGAAAGACATCAGCTCCTCTCACAGGAAAGAAATCAGCCCCACTCACAGGAAAGAAATCAGAATTCTCTCACAGGAAAGAATCAAGACTTCTCTATAAGGAAAGACATCAGGCCCTCTCACAGGAAAGAAATCAGACTCCTCTCACAGGAAAGAAATCAGAATTCTCTCACAGGAAAGAAATTGAAACTTCTCACACAGAAAAGAAATCAGACCCCTCAAACACAACAAAGAAATCAGACTTCTCACACAGGAAAGAAATCGGACTCCTCACAAAGCAAAGAAAACTGACTCTTCACTCCAAAGAGATACTCGTCACACAGGAAAGAAATTTGCCTTCTCACAAGCAAAGAAATCAGACTCCTCCACAGCAAACAAATCAGATTCTTCTCTCTAGGAGGAGGTACGCCTTACACAGGAAAGAAATCTCACTCATGTCCTGTCCTGTTTTCACCCTGTCGGATAATGACAACACATGTGTGCAGGTACTATAGTAGTAACTGCAACAGAACTACTTACCCCCATTACAAAAATTAACACAGAGCAATGATAAAAGCACGAATTACTGTAGTGCAGTGATTAGTTTGCAGATTCTCGGGTGGAGGGTTGTGGGTTTGATTCCCATCTGAGCCATTTCTTTGTTGGATCTTTCAGCCCTCACCAGCTCCAACACAGAGCTAGGGGCTCAGTTGGGGGAGACTGGAACCACACAGTCGAGTTTCATACACTCAGTGGCTTTTAGAGTGTTGCTTATATTTCTTGACTACCTCTCCAGATGATTGAAGCCATGGTATATGAAAGTAAGTGTAAAATACAGCTTTCTCTTATTGTCTGAGACCAGAGTGGAACTCCCTATGTCAACACATATCTTCATCCTTTTCTGTATTGATCAGTTTGAAGAAGAAGAAGAAGAAGAAGAGGAAGAAGAAAGTCTCAAATTCTGTGGCCCTTCATGCCCTGCTTTCATGGTGACATAGGTTCCTTTTTCTTCTCCATGTCTGTGCCCTTGGTGAGTTCATGTTGAAGTCGCCGGTACCTGCAGATTCATGGGGACTGTCATGGAGATGAAGGTGGTGGCACCCTCTAATGGTGGCTGCACACTCTCATGTTGGGTCTATAACTAAGCAGTTATTGTTGTCAGTGCAAGGCTTACTGAGGTGTGTCCTGAGTATGTTGGGTCAGAACAGGCGCCATTGAACATCACCAAAGTGACTCAGTAGAAGTGCAGCGTCTCCTCTGGTGGGTTGCCTCATGACTGCTTTACATTGACTCTCCCAGTGGATGGCTGGGTACCAGGCTGTGACAGAACAAGCCTGACTGTGGCTGTGAATGGGAAGCCAGAAAAAAGGAGTGTGGGGGTGCTGCCACTGAAGTGGCACAGAGGATGAGAACGAAAGAGAAGAATAATAAAACTAGAGAACTAAAAATGTGATGAAAATCTAAAGTCCGAGTCCATAGTAATTTGTCTTGGCGTGGCCTAAGCCACACGACAGCTGAACCGAGTACTTCTGATTAATTAATTTCTCAATTGAGATACTATACTAAAGTTTACTTGACTTGACTGACTTGACTTGACTTGATCAGTCTGCTCTGATGCCCTGAAAAAGTAGAGAGAAAAAAAAATGGACAAGCAAACTGTTCACGGGGAAGTGGCTGTAGGTCTAGTGGATCAGCATGTCTGATGTGTTTGAGTGTGTGTGTGTGTGTGTGTGTGTGTGTGTGTGTGTGTGTGTGTATGATGTGTGTGATTGTGTGTGTGCTTGTGTGTGTGTATGTTTCCAGAAAATTCAAATTTCTTGCCCCATTCTATTGCAGCCCGATGTTCTGGTGATCACCTACTGTGTGAATTGCATACTGTGCATTTGTTTTATGTAAGAAAAAAAAAGGAAGCATTTGAACATACTGTGATTTTATTGTTTTTTTTTAACATTTTAATTCATTTCGTTATTTTCTCATTGAAACAAACATATTAAGCTGCTTTTGAGATAGTGCTGAAATAGTGCGTGTCCAATTTTGTTCATAGATTTTATGAGACAGTTCTCAAATAATATGTGTCCAGCTTTTATTGATAAATCGAGATAATTCAGAAAAAGTGTGTCCAGTTTTGTTGAAAAAATTATTTGATATAGTTCCAGAATCACATGTGTCCGGTTTTGTAAACAAATAATTAAAGGTAGTTCTGATAAACAATTTGAGGTAATTCTAAAACAATATGTATCCAGTGTTCATGCTCAATTATTTGAGATGATTATGAAATGAGTCCATTTGTAGAGCTGAGCTGATTTTAATTTAAGACCGTTCTGAAAAAGAAATCAGTTTATATTGATAGATATTTGAGATAGCTCTGAAATAACTTGTTGACTTTCCAGTTTATTGGTTCAAAGGTATTTTGAATATTGCAAGATTGTGATTATCTGCTGAAGTTGTGAATTATAAAAAAAAAAATTGTGATTATCTGTTGAAGTTGTGTGAATTAAAAAAAAAAAAAAACAAACACTCATCACTGTGACTCAGGCAGTGTGTATATTTTTTTGTAAATATCATGTGCATCTTTGCAGATACAGATGCAAGTTGTGTTTGCCCAAAGCGGCAATTTGTATGACAGGGGAAGGAGGGAGCTTTGATAGAGGGAGAAAGGGGTAGTGTGGGGGGAGAGAAGAGTGAAATAAAGTGAGTGGGGTGGACACTGGTGGGGGGAAGATGTGTACAAACTGCATACATTTTGTACACAGGTAACTCATCTGCTGATTGTTCTGGTGTTTGGGCTTGCACATGATCTTCGTGACATGAGATTTATAACTTTATAGATTGTAATATCAAGGTGACAATGTAGCATCTCTAGGTGCTGAACTTCAGTACAGACTTTAGAGGGTTGTTCCAACCGTCTTTAGCTTAACCTGGTGACATGGTAACACCGAAAGGAACAAGCTTCACATGAAAATGAGAGGACTAGAAAGACACACACACACATGCGCGCGCAAGCACACACACAGATGGTCCCACAGATGGACAGACAGACAGAGAGAGGAGAGAGAGAGAAACACCACAATCAAAATATGACAACACACACACACACGGCAGATTTTGATTTTCCAGCCAAAGCCTTGGCAAACCCAGGGCCAGGGCCGGTATGTCCCCTGAGCTGATCAGGGACATGGAGCCCGACAAAGTGGCTTGTCAGATCATGACACTGCCACAAAAATCCTAGTCACTCAGATGAAGATGTTATGCTCCACTTCTTCTACAGGCATAACATGATCCGTATCCTGGTCAACAGCCGTCCACACTTACACCCCTCTTTTATTTCCATGTTATTACCATTATCATTGAGAGTACTTACAAGCACCTATCCTTTGTTAGAGATAAAGGTTTACTATCCATGCTCTTATTAAAACAGGCTGCCTACCTAGGTAGAGTCGACTGAAGTGCTGCCCGCTGGTGCTTATCATTCGTTTCCCATGTCCTACGATTGAATGTTAGTCACTTAGTGTTTCATTCACTCTTTGGTTTTTTCATGTAAGATGCATGCTGTATGCATATGTTTCATACACTAGCCAAACCAGCCTTCTCTTCTGAAACTTTTTGATCACATTTTACGTGTGTGCAAGTTGATATGCATGGCTTCACACATGTGACCTCGATTTATAGTCTCATTCAAAGGACTCTCCAGGAAATGGAATCAGAACCAATGTTAACCACTAGGGAAAAATCCCCCAGCTACCCAACACCCCTATCAAAATGGCCTGATAAAGATTTGAACCCACAATCCTACAAGAATTAGTCCAGGGCTCTACCAACTGAGCTATTCCGGACCCATGTTTAGCACAGCCAATCTGCTGCACGCTGTTACCTCATTCTTTCTCATTCCCTTGCTGCCCAACCCCTTTTTTTTCTTGTGACATATCACAGCAACACATGCTGTTCCAGACAAACACTGGTTCACTCTAACCAAGGCCTTTGTACTCGATTTATTGACTGTACTCGAAGTAAAACATTCAGCATTGTACAACCATCAAAATAATGCCAATACAAAGACTTTGGCTTTCAAATCATTCTTGTGTTAAATCACAAGAACTAACTAAGAATGCCAACTCCTGGAGAGAAACAAAAAAAAAAAAAGGAAAATGATGGCCCTGAAGTGAAGAAAACAAGAACATCTGGTGAAACATAGCCTGACACCATTAGAAAAGTATGTGTCAGCGTATAAACTGATAAAAATCATGTAATATACATAGTAAAAGGCATAAATCTCCTGACTTGATAACCCTAATCTGCTTGATAATATACTGCTTGCTGCACACACTAGATAACAAGTATATATAAAAATCTGCTTGTATATACTGCTTGCTGCACACTAGATTAAGATAAAAACAATGATTCTGACTGTCACTGTCACTGCGTACTTAAAATACAGATGATCAACAAAAAGACACCGGGCAGTCTCTGGATTCATACTTCCTCCTAACAGTCAGTTCCATAAAGATGCACAATTATTCCGTCAACTGCATTTTGGTTCATACAGGTGACGGTCCTGAAGTAATCATGATTAATTCATCAACAATACATTAGTCTGAAAGAAGCACAGTTTCAAAGAGCTTCTGATTCATCCATTAACATTACGCAAAAATCTGAAAAGCATTTAACTACTAAAGCTATATAATAACCTGTAATGTATCAAACCATTAACAATACATAATAAGATGTGAAAGTAACCAACCCCTTTATGCATTGATTCTCCATGCTCTTGACACCCTGAGTTATGTCTTTAAAAACAAAAACGGCCTACACCACAGTTAAAACACCAGAAACAATATAAAAAAATTGGGCGGAAGACTGCTGCAGGATTATTACGCTACCCACCCAGGATTCATGGTTTATAAATACCCTCAGTGCCTACCCCCCCCCCCCCCCCCCCCCCCCCCCCGGTCCAGTGAACAAAAGTAAACAGGGGTATATGACTGACAGCAAGAGGTTACGCCTCAGGGCACACACGCAGGTCTTGGTAGGCGAGCTGGTGTAAAGGACTGGTGTGGCAGAAACAGTACAGCTTGTCGGCACATCTGTGTTTATGTTGAGCGAGCTGCTACTCCTTATTAAACTACCAGAGAGAGACGGAGCCATACAGGAGGCTCATATCTATAAGGCACTACTTGGTACCAAAGCTGCTACTTTTTTTTCCTGATACAAGCAAAACATTACACATAGAAACCGGCATATGCCAATCTAGCAAACCAGCCAGTAGCAGGCGATCACAACCTGCAACATACCCAACCAAAATCAATAAATCCTGACCTGCAATGCTTCCACCAGTAAAAACACAACCTGCAATACATCAAACCAATAACAGTGTATCATAACCTGCAGCACATCCAAGCAACGGTACTAAATCCCAGCCTGCAATATAACGATGATAAATGACAACTTGCATCCAGGCAATGGCAACAGACTATAACAGAAAATGTACTCACCCACCTAACAACAACATTTTGTAAACTGTATGTTGCCAATGAAGCTAATATTTCCATAAGATGACAAGACAGTTGGGATGAGCAAGGCGGGAGGGTGAGAGAGAAGGGGAAGGAGGTATTCATACCACAACATGATGCCTTGGTCTAGGGTTACGAAGATGCAACTACAATTAATGTTAATGTATTAATGAATGTAATAGTAATGGTTAATGTATGCTTTTACAAGTTGTTTCACAATAACCAACCTTTTTGCCCCTTTATGAAACTGCTCCCAGCTATTTACTGGCCAAGTTGCACATTAATGCCAGTATCATATATGATATTTCTTCCAGCCACGCCACCAACCTTTTTGGTGGCAACCCGTAACAACATGTGCATCCCTTCTTACTTTCCGCCATCATGTAGCTATCTGTTTTCTTCCAACGCTGACAGCTCCAGATGACTGGAGAACTGCCTGCTACTGAGAGTACATGTGGGTGAAGTTGTTGGCCTCTGTCGGCTGCAACCTGAAAATGACAGGCAGTGTCTGGGTGACCCGTTGTTCCAGTGGAAGGAGACAGTAAAACCTTTCATCAAAGACCCTCTGAAGAAAGACAGCCCTCCTTTTAAAAGATGGGGTTTTCTGGACCATTTTTCTCTCTTTCTATAAAATACACTGACATCTAAACAAAGATGCCTTCCCTTCAGGAACATGTTTTATAAAACCATTTTCGTCTTTGCACAGAGCATTTTCACAAAGACTCCCTCCACCTCCCAATAAATACTCCCTTCCCTCCCAATAAATACTCCCCTCCCAATAAAGACTCCCTCATCTCCCAATAAAGACTCCCTCGCCTCCCAATAAAGACCTCCCTCCCAACCTCCCAATAAAGACTCCCTCAGCTCCCAATAAAGTCTCCCTCACCTCCCAATAAAGACCCTCAGCTCCCAATCAAGACTCGCTCACTCCCAATAAAGACTCGCTCACCTCCCAATAACGACTCCCTCATCTCCCAATACAGAATACCTCATCTCCCAATAAAGACTCCCTCATCTCCCAATAAAGACTCCCTCAGCTCCCAATAAAGTCCTCCCAATACCTCCCAATCAATATCCCCTCCCTCCTAATAAAGACTCCCTCACCTCCCAATAAAGACTCCCTCATCTCCCAATAGAGACTCCCTCATCTCCCAATAAAGACCCTCAGCTCCCAATAAAGACTCCCTCACCTCCCCCAATAAAGACTCCCTTCCCTCACCTCCCAATAAAGACCCTCCCCCAATCACCTCCCAAATAAAGACTCCTCACCTCCCAATAAAGACTCCCTCATCTCCCAATAAAGACTCCCTCACCTCCCAATAAAGACTCCATCACTCCCAATAAAGACTCCCTCACCTCCCAATAAAGACTCCTCACCTCCCAATAAAGACTCCCTCACCTCCCAATAAAGACGCTCCCTCCCCCTCCCCCTCCCCTCCCATAAAGACTCCCTCACCTCCCAATAAATACTCCCTCCCCTCCCAATAAAGACTCCCTCATCTCCCAAAAAAGACTCACTCATCTCCCAATAAAGACTCCCTCACCTCCCTCATCTCCTCCAATACAAAGACTCCCTCACCTCCCAATAAACGCTCCCTCTTCCCAAAAAAGACTCCTCCTCCCCAAAAAAGACTCCCTCACCTCCCAATCACATTCCCTCCCCTCCCAATAAAGACTCCCCTCCCCTCCCAATAAAGACTCCCTCCCCTCCCAATAAAGACTCCCTAAAGACTCCCTCCCAATAAAGACTCCCTCACCTCCCAATAAAGACTCCCTCCCCTCCCAGTAAAGACATAATCACCTCCCAGTAAAGACTCCCTCCCCTCCCAATAAAAACTCCCTCACCTCCCAATAAGGACTCCCCCCTCTCAATAAAGACTCCCTCCCCTCCCAATAAACTCTCCCACCTCCCAATAAACTCCCTCACCTCCTAATACAGTATTCCCTCCCCTCCCAATAGACTCCCCCACCTCCCAATAAAGACTCCCTCACCTCCCAATAAAGACTCCCTCACCTCCCAATAAGGACTCCCTCCCCTCCCAATAAAGACTCCCTCCCTTCCAATAAAGACTCCCTCACCTCCCAATAAAGACTCCCTCGCCTCCGAATAAAGACTCCCCTCCTCTCCCAATAAAGACTCCCTTGCCTCCCAATAAAGACTCCCTCCCCTCCCAATAAAGACTCCCCCCACCTCCCAATAAAAAACTCCCCTCATCTCCCACTAAAGACCCCCTGCACCTCCCAATAAAGACTCCATCACCTTCCAATAAAGACTCCCTCCCCTCCCAATAAAGACTCCCCCACCTCTCATTAAAGACTCCATCACCTCCCAATAAAGACTCCATCACCTCCCAATAAAGACTCCATCACCTCCCAATTCCAATAGGGACCTCCTCCATCACCTTCCAATAAAGGGACTCCCTCACCTTCCCAACAGGAACCCCCACGTCTCAATAAAGGACTCCCCCCACTCCCCAATAAAGACTCCCTCCACTCCCAATAAAGACTCCCTCCCTCCCCATAAAGACTCCCTCCCTTCCCAATAAAGACTCCCCCTCCCCTCCCAATAAAGACTCCCCTCACCTCCCCAATTAAGACACCCCCACCTCCCCATAAAGACTCCCTCCCCTCCCAATAAAGACTCCCCCCACCACCCAATAAAGACCCGGAACTTCCCAATAAAGACGCCATCACCCACTCCCCCACCACCCAATAAAGACCCCGGAACCTCCCAATAAAGACGCCATCACCTTCCAATAAAGACTCCTTCACCTCCCAATAAAGAATCCCTCACCTCCCAATAAAGACCCCTGCACCTCCCAATAAAGAATCCCTCACCTTCCAATAGACTCCCTCATCTCCCTATAAAGACCCCTGCACCTCCCAATAAAGACTCCCCCTCATCTCCCAATAAAGAACTCTTCACTTCCCAATAAAGACTCCCTCATCTCCCAATAAAGAACTCTTCACTTCCCAATAAAGACTCCATCTCCCAATAAAGGCTCCCTCCCCTCCCAGTAAAGACGCCTTCACCACCCAACGTGCGCGTAATTAATCATAATTTACCTCAGAAAAAATAGTTCTATGAACCCGAATGACTTAGAAGAACTGGACAAATAATAAATCGGAATGTTTTGGGAAAGGAGCAGCTCTTTAGAATAAAACTAAGAAAATCTTTTGGGAAACTAGTCACACTGAAAATAAAATCCACGTTTCAGAAGACTAATTACAGTGACAACGAATTCCAACTACGATTTGATAAATAAATAAATGGAATACTTACGGCTGCTTCTTCAACCTCCATACACACCAGCATTTAAAGAGTAAGACTGACCCCGAATCCACACAGATGAACGTCAACAACAACAAAATTCCAGCACCAGTAAGACTAACCACCTTCCCCATTGCCCCTTGTAAGATAAGTCATGATGTACCCACCAGTTCTGCTGATCGTAGGTACAGCGGGCGTGGTCATAGAGGTGGAAGGTGTAGATTTCGCGGGACTTGTCGGAGTAGTTGTGGTCACTCTTGTGAACCACCTCCCCATGGATAGCCACCATTGTTCCTGAACCGTCCAACACCATGAGTGACTGGCTTTTATTTTCATGCTCTTCATCGTCATCATCATCATCATCATCATCATCCTATCATGCATCAAACAACAAACGCTCTCTCTTTCTCTTTCTTTTCTCAAATAACAGGGAATATCTGGAAAGTTTTGTGAGCCTAGGCTTGCAAAAAAAGAAAAAAAAAAAAAAAAAAAAAAAAAAAAAAAAAAAAAAGAAGAAAAAAAAGAATTTTTTTTCTTTTCATTTCTTTTCAGAGGGGGGGACAAGGACAGTGTACGGGAGAATGGGGATTTACGAGGAGGAAGCAGGGTGGAATGGACTGAGACAGTCAAGTTAAAGGGGGGGGGGGGGGGGGGGGGGGGGGTAGGATGGACGAGGGGAGGGGGAACAGGGGATGAAAGTCTGGAATGGGAGCAAGATGGGCAGAGGCAATCTCTCTTACTTTTTTCTCTTTTCTTTAATTTTTTACTGTCGGTTTTTCTTCCCTTGGAGCGCGCTTTTTGCTTTACCTTTCTTTACCAGTATTCCAGAGAAACATCTATTCACACACACACACTGACAGAAAATTAGCAGGCAGATTTGACATCAGTCAAGGGATCAGTATGTCATCTAACGGTTTGTTGGTCAGTGTGATGCCAGTATTACATGCAGAAACCTACACATGGAACCATTTATTGACGCCGATCCAAGAGACACACTGTACATTTTTATCCTACTCACAAACCCTCCACACTAAGATTTTACACATAACCCTCTACACTGTGATCCTATACCCAACCCTGCACAGTCTGATCCCACACACAACCCTGTTCATTTTGATCCTTCACACAAACCTGCACATTTGATCCTACACACACCCTGCACATTTTGATCCAACACACAACCCTGTACATTTTGATCCTTCACACAAACCTGCACATTTTGATCCTACACACAACCCTGTTCATTTTGATCCTACACACAACCCTGTACATTTTGATCCTACACACAAACCTGCACATTTTGATCCTAAACACAACCCTGTTCATTTTGATCCTATACACAACTCTGCACATTTTGATCCTATACACAACTCTGCACATTTTGATCCTACACACAACTCTGCACATTTTGATCCTACACACAACCCTGTTCATTTTGATCCTATAGACAACTCTGCACATTTTGATCCTACACACAAACCTGTTCATTTTGATCCTATACACAACTCTGCACATTTTGATCCTACATACAACTCAGCACATTTTGATCCTACACACAAACCTGTTCATTTTGATCCTATACACAACTCTGTACATTTTGATCCTACACACAACTCTGCACATTTTGATCCTACACACAAACCTGTTCATTTAGATCCTACACACAACTCAGCACAATTTGATCCTACACACAAGCCTGTACATTTTGATCCGACACACAAACCTACATTTTGATCCTATACACAACTCTGCACACGTTGATCCTACACACAACCCTCTTCATTTTGATCCTATACACAACTCAGCACATATTGATCCTACACACAACCCTGTTCATTTTGATCCTATACACAACTCAGCACATATTGATCCTACACACAACCCTGCACATTTTGATCCCACACACAACCCTGTTCATTTTGATCCTACACACAAACCTGCACACTTTTATCCTACACACAACCCTGTACATTTAGATCCTACAGACAACCCTGTACATTTTTGATCCTGCAAACAACCCTGTATATTTTGATCCTTCAGACAACCCTGTACATTTTGATCCTACACACAACCTTGTGCATATTGATCCTACAAGTAACCATGTACAATTTGATACGAGAGAAAACCTTGTACAGTGTGATCATTTACACAACCCTATACATTTTGATCCTACGGACAACTGAGTAAAAATTTGTTTTTCTTTTTGCTGTCCCATCATCTGCGCCGCCTCAGTGGCAGAGCAAAATCCCATCAATCAAGTTTGTTTCATTGAAAAAAAAATTTCTTCAGCAAGCTTTACCTTTCTTGACGGGTACTGGGATGAACTTGGCGCTGTCATACTGGACGCTAGTGCCAATGAACTCGGTCTGGTTACTACCTGGCTGCGGGTGTTCCTTTCGGACCATCCTCTTGTTGCCATGCACACCGTCTGGACATCCAACACAGGGTCATGTGCTTTAATAATGACTGGGTTCTATTTATAGCCTGTAGCGATGAGTGGGTTCCATATACAGCAGTGAGTGTAATGACTATGTTCTGTGCTCAGCAATGAGTTTAACTGAAATGTTTGTGATCTATATTCTCTAAAACGCCATTGGCGTGACAACTATGCTCTGCGTTCAGCAATTAGTTTGACTGAAATTTTTGTGCTCTATACTTTTTATAACGCAAGTGGTGTAATGATCACATTCTGTGTTCAACACTTAGTGTAATGACTGTGATTTATATACCGCAACTATTGTTATGACTGGGGTCTTTATACAGCATGAAACATAATAACCAAGATCTATATACAGCAGTTATGTTATAACAGGGTTGTTTTGTAATGTAGGTTTTTGTTTTGTTTTGTGTGCTTTGAGTCTGCATTTATGCCAGTCAAATTTGTGCCATAACCAGCATTCTTTTGGAGTTATGGATGTGCGGTTGTCTTACCACAATAGCAAGAGTTACCCCTCTTGTTTGTTACTTACCGTTTTTTGTTCACTGCCTTGGTTTGGACTTTCTTTCATTCCCCTTAAAACATCACCATTGGTGTAGTAGCTGCAGGGTGGTCAATAACCAGTGTCCTTCTACTACCAGCATGTAGTTAGGCACCCTGCCCCAAACCAAAACTGGAGTAAAGGTTGAAAACCGACACAATTTTCACCATGTGAAAGAGCCAGTAAAAAATACTACGAACAGATTCTTGCCAACCAGAACTGACCCCTAATTACGTGCCATTTCTTCTGGTAGAAACTCAAGAAGGAATAAACAAATGAAGAAACACAAAAAAAAAAAAACATGTCAGGTCCAGTATGATGCTTACACCTAGGCCAATAACAAAGGCCTCCATCAGAACCGAAGTAAACATGGTGAATTTTGTCTTTTGAAACAAAGCACAACAAAGGCCTACATCAAACAAACTTTTTTTTTAAAGTTGGGTAGGATGGGGGGGGGGGGGGGGGGGGGGGGGATGTTTGAGATGGAGGTTAAAAAAATGAGAATCAAAAGAAAATAAAAATGCCAGGAAAAATATTTGAATAATGGAAATTTTCATGCAGGTGTAAACGGATCATTTGACTCAAGGAATGTACAGCAGAAGACAGAGAGGAGACACGACACTCTCCCTATGCTGCTGCAACCTGGCGAAACAGGTCTCCAATGTTTTGCTCCTCAAAGACCACCTTTGTACTGAGGACCTTTTTTCCCCCCCCCTAAAAATTCCTGTCAATATTTGTGGCGACCGTCGCCTTCGTATTGGCAGTGTCCCTACCTTTGTGTTGGCAGTGTCCCTACCTTTGTGTTGGCAGTGTCCCTACCTTTGTATTGGCAGTGTCCCTACCTTTGTGTTGGCAGTGTCCCTACCTTTGTGTTGGCAGTGTCCCTACCTTTGTGTTGGTAGTGTCCCTACCTTTGTGGGAGCCAGGGATGAACCACAGACAGCCGTTGTCAAGAGTAGCATCCTCCAGAGCAAACCACAGTCCTATCAGACTGTAAGGGCTAGTGTACAGAAAGGTCGAGTCTTGGTGGGGTACCACTGGTCAACAATCATGTCGTCATGAGAACATTTATCATCATTACAACATTGATCACAATTACTGTCAAATACTCTTGCTAACAATGAAAACGGTTAACGCCAATACTAATGATAATGATGATGATGATGATAACAATGGTGGCAACGATGAAAAATGAAGAAGAGGATGATGATAAGATGACAATAACTGACTGACAAAAATGAAAAAGGAAATCATAAAGCTGATAATACCAACATTAATAACACCACCACTACAACCAGAAGAGCGCTGGGGGAAAGTGCATACCTCCACCAAGCTCCGACAGAGCCTGCTCTGCCCTTTGACCTGGGCGGCACCAAAATGAAAAGGGTTCAACTCCAGGTCACATTCCATCTTTTCACCAAGTTTCCGTAAAATCAGTACAGTAGCTTTAGTGTCATTTATCCCTCAGACATACCAGCAAACATACATGAGTGGAGACAAATCCTTCTTGGGGGGGGGGGGGGGGGGGGTCATAGTAAGAGGCTTTTTTTTCCGATGATAAAGATTCTATAAAAACTAGCAATAAAGGCACAAACACACTATAAAAGAAGGGGGAGATCAACAAATGCCTGAAAAAAAGGCCTAAAAAAAAAATTACCATCTACAAAAGATGATGTCTAAAAAAAAGGGCTACAGTGATGTCATAAAATTACCATCTATAAACCAAAGATCCTCTCCCTCTCTCTCGCACACACAACACATTAACAACACAGAAAACAATTCAGATGTACTTCTCTCATCCATGCGACTACACACATCAACATTAGTGATATGAAACAAAGACAATGGCATACACGTACCTAACCCTCCAATGCCGGGTGGCTGAAAAAAAAAAAAAAAAAAAAACTAATCAGCTCAGCGAGAGAGAGAGAGAGAGAGAGAGAGAGAGAGAGAGAGAGAGAGAGTGTGTGTGTGTGTGTGTGTGTGTGTATGTGTGTGTGTGTGCGTGTGTGTGTGCGTATATATGTGTGTGTGTGTGTGCGCACTCACAACCACATGTACTTATGTATGTGAGTGCAAAGATAAAACTTGGTCTAAACTGAAAATAAAGAAAACTCAGCAAAAACACACAAGACCACCCAAACCTTAGCAGCATGCGGTGCAGGACTGGCAGAGGACGGAATGAGGCGAGATGATTGCAATGTGTTTTAATGAAATGACAAGTTGCAAACTGTAAACCAAAGAAAAACAGAAATGGAAGAAGGATTTCCGAAATTCGCTAGTGCGCACATATGCATAGTCATGCATAGCCAAGTGAGTAATATCTGTTTCTCCACCACAGAATTTTCGGAGTCCACCATAGAACACAGCACAGTTACTGTTCAAAAGGAACCAATCGAAATACAGACGACAAAGCTGCCATCATGGTGGACAGTCTCAATAATCACTGCACTCATGTCAACAGGCTAAGAAATCAAACACAAACTGGAACGACGAGCTGACTTCCGAAACGTTTGTGTGGAACAGGTGGGAGCAGAACACTTTCCTGTTGTCACCATGAAACTGTGTCAAAATGATGGGAGTCAGGCATGCAACTCTAACACACACAAAAAATAGAAGCGGTGGGAAGCGCAAAATGTACAGTTTTTTTTTTTCCCATTTCTTTATCTGCTTGTTTGCTTTGTTGTTTTTTTCTGACAAGTGTACATCTAATTCTCTTTCAAACTGGCCACTGAGAGAAATGAAATCTCGTTCCCCCCCAATCAAACGTTTGATGTCATCACACCAGAAAGACACATGGCTAAACTCACCTTAAAAATGTACATGCTCTGACAGACGACGGGGTCCTCCATGCCCAAAGATTTTGCCACATTCTGCAAATAAAAAAAAAAAAAAAACAGAACCCACTCCCATCACATGCCTAATTATCATGACAACAGAGGCTTTCAACCGTCAGATGTTTTTACTTCTAAATCCATCATTTTCCTGCCACAACATGCGATGTTATATGCATTTTTCTGCATAACTGCAATATCTGATGCCTTTTGAGAAGGCATGCCTGAACGATTTCTCTGCTCTGGATCATTATAGCATCTTACAGATAGATCCATGTGAAACTGACAGACACACAACCCAATCGTCACGTTCAAAGCCTGTCAGGACTGTCCCATCGAATTTCATGATCCAAGGCGTTGGTATTTTTCTGTTTGCGGTCTTTCTTGGTGTTTAACCTTTACCAGCTGTGTCACCCTATAGTAGGTGATAGGATTTCTCTCCCTCGAGCCGCGTCACCCAATGCTAGGTAACGGACAGACAGTACATTCTGCCATGTCACCCTCTACTGGGTGACTGGAACTTATAAACTTCCTACACTTCCCATAAAATGATCAAAGGGAAATAAGCTCTGTAACTAGTCCTGGGGATGTCGAAGAAAGTAGTAGACCTTACTTTCAGTGCTCTATCGTGAACTTGGTTGACCCCAGCAGCTTTGAAACAAAGGAACTGAAGGCACTGGGGTTTGTGCTAAGCGCGCTCGAAAAAAAAATGTCGGTCAGACGAAGGGGTGGTAGCAATTTCTCGCTCAATGAAGCGCTTGAAATCATATTACGAAGCGGATCTGGTGATGAGGGGAGTGATAGAGAGATAGAAAACTATGAAAGAAAAGAGGAAAGTGAATTGTTTGAAGATACAGCCATCCCTTCATCTTCTGATTGGTGTTGTAAAAGAACGGAACAGATTGTAAACAAAGTTTTTTTTTTACTTGTCAGACATGTTTTTCAATGCACAGTCGTGTCTACACATTGAAAGTAAATTATTCGAAATTATTATGTTCGATTAGTTGAGTGTTTGTTCTTTCCTATCACACCTAACACAATACTGTCAGTTGTTGTCTAGCTACCCTAAAAATAAATTAAAAAGTGGCAAAATATGCACATCGACAGGGACTGAGCGCTATGCGCGAGCGCGCGGCAGCAGGGAGTTGTACCGTACGTGCCGCTCTCCACTAGATAGTATTAAACACTGTCCTCCAGAAAAAAATGCAACAATTTACTGCATGTCTGGCCTATCCTTTCTATTTGCACACCTTCACATGTCGTTATTTTGTTTTAAGACATCTTTTAAAATAGGCACTTTTCCAAAATCCCCAGCAAAGAACACCCAGTAAAACAGCTAAGCCTCAAGAACGACAGACATCATCTCCCTAACAGAACAACTGGCTAGACATCAGTAAAAACAGTGCACAGTCAGACATCAGGAAGAATTGGGCACCAACAGTCAGGCATCAGGGGAAAACAGGCACCAACAGTCAAACATCATGGAAAACTGGGCACCAGCAGTCAGACATCAGGGAAAATAGGGCACCAACAGTCAAGACATCAGGGAAAACTGAGCACCATCAGTCCGACATCAGGGAAAAATAGGGCACCAACAGTCAGACATCAGGGAAAACATGGCACCAATAGTCAAACATCAGGGAAAAAATTGGGCACCAATAGTCAGACATCAGGGAAAACGGGGCATCAATAGTCAGACATCAGGGAAAAATTGGGCACCAATAGTCAGACATCAGGGAAAACACGGCACCAATAGTCAGACATCAGGGAAAACAGGGCACCAATAGTCAGACATCAGGGAAAACGGGGCACCAACAGTCAGACATCAGGGAAAACGGGCACCAACAGTCAGACACCAGGGAAAACGGGGCACCAACAGTCAGACATCAGGGAAAACGGGGCACCAACCGTCAGACATCAGGGAAAACTGGGCACCAACCGTCAGACATCAGGGAAAACTGGGCACCAACCGTCAGACAGGGAAAACAGGGGCATCAACAGTCAGACATCAGGGAAAACTAGGCACCAGAAGTCAGACACCAGGGAGAACTGGGTATCAACAGCCAGACATCAGAGAAATGTGGGCACCAACCATCATGAGCTGGAACTACATGAAGGATGGGAAGTGGGTAAGCCTTCCCCACCCTTTTTTTTTCTTTGATCTGTTCGCCTTGACCTGTCCATCTTGATCCATTTACCTTGACCTTCTCACTGAAGGTGACCTTCTTGAGGGCAGGCTGCAGACAATGAAGGGCATGTCCCACCTTGTTCACTGACATTGACTTCTCTACCGTCAGTTGACCTGCAAATAGAAGAATTCAACTCATGGTTACTTAATACTTAGCTATAGTCTGTCTTCCTCTCTTTCTCTCCACATTGTTGAATAACTGAGGTTTTTCCACACCGAGGTTCCCATGTACACCCATGAACTGTAGGATTTCCCCCTCCTCTACCCTCAACGTTTAAAAACACATTCATAGACAGGTGCCTGTACCAGAGATGAGAACTTAATTATCATGACTCAGGTGGCATCTACGCTCCCCTTCAGTCATGACCAGTTCTTTCCTTCACCGAGGTTTGTGTGCAGCATGTGTGACCTGAAGGACAATGACAAGCTAGTCAAGACATGGAAGCATATGAAAATAATCAAACATAGAAAGAGAGAATGACAGAGAACTTAAAGAAAAACAAGAATGACTGTTCTTTGTCAAATTTTCAACATCCAGGCATCTTTCTTATGTATACAGGGGCACTAAACAGCCTAAAACCAGGCCGGAAAAGTGCTTTTTAACATTTTCCTTGTCTGAAAACCCGAGTCTCTACCTTTTCCGGCCAGAAAATACCAGCCAGGGGGATGGAGGTGAGGACAGCTGTAGTGGTCTGTGAATGTCTATACGTGTGAGCTTGAAGCCTTGTGTGGCAATGTGTGTGTGTGTGTGTGTGTGTATAGGTGTGTTTCTCTCTCTCTGTGATTCGTGTGAATGTCCATGTGTGTGAGCTTGAAGTCTGAATCTGAGTGTGTCTGTGCACATGTGTATACATGTGAACATGTGCATATGTGTGCATGCTTGTATGCATGCAAATGCATTATACAGGTGTGTGTGTGTGTGTGTGTGTGTGTGTGTGTGTGTGTGTGTGTGTGTGTGCATGTGTATGCACACACTCTGAACATCTTCCTGACCTTTTCTTTTCCTCCTTTAGCTACGCACCCTCAAGACTTGCGCCAAGTTTTCCCTAAAATATGAAATTTCGTCCGTCGACTAATACATACACGTGATCATGCACACACGTGCATGTAAAAGACGTCATAGAAAAGCATGACACCTACCGTCTTTATCAATGGCACCGTCCTCAAAAAAGAACCTGATTTTATCACCACTTGTCATAAAGTACTCGTCGTTGAACTGGAACAGATGTACTTCAGACATTAGACACACAATTCCATCAAGCATACTTCTGAGCTGTGTTGGGGCGACAGGCAGACAAACGGAGGGGGTGGGATTTAGTGGTGCATGCTTCAGCGTGTGCTGTTATGGCTACTAATTTCTATTTGGCAACTAATTTCTATTTTACAACCTACAAATGTTTTCTTTTAAGATGTGCACTATATATATGCATATCTATATTTCTCTTTCCTCTCCCTATACATGTGTGTGTGTGTATGTAAGTGTGTATCTGTGTGTGCGTTTGTGAGAGAGAGAGAGAGAGTGTGTGTGTGTGTGTGTGTGTGTGTGTGTGTGTGTGTGTGTGTATGTGTGCGCGTGTGTGTGTGGGCAAGTGTATGTGGCGCGAATGCGTGTTTGTATGTGCAACAGTGTATGCATGTCTGATGTGCTCATATGTGTGTGTGTGTGTGTGTGTGTGTGTGTGTGTGTGCGCGCGCGCGCGCGTGCATGCATATGTGTGTGTGATAAAGTGTGTGTATGCATGCGTGTGTTCATGCCTCTGTGTGTGTGTATGTGTGTGTGCACATGCGCGCATGTGCAGTGTGTGTGCGTGTAGATGTGTTATGAGTACATGTGCATGCATGTGTGTATGTGTGTGTGATGGCATGTTATTGTGCAAATGTGTGTGTTTTTGTGTGTGTGTGTGTGTGTGTGTGTGTGTGTGTGTGTGTGTGTGTGTGTGTGTATGCAACGGTGACAAACAGGTTTGGGGATGTTACCTGGTTCTCCGTCCTGAACACACTGTGGTGTTCCTTAGGGTCCAGACTGTCAATGATACCGGCCATTGCTGATCGAAGGCTCTGCACTTCTTCATCAGTCAAAAAGTTTTCTATGGTAGCGTAACCATCCTTGTCAATCTTGGAAAAAAAAAAGAAAAAAAGAAAGAAAGCAAATGTAAGATAATGTGCACTGCCTCCTCTTCAGAATTGAAAAAAAAAAAAGAAAGAAAAATCATATCATAGCTTTGCTTGTCATTCTTTAAAAAAAAAGAAGAAGAAAAAAAAAAAAAAAAAGTCACTGACAGCATAGCCCTCTCGATAAAATGATGAAAGAAACCATGCAGTGATGAAATGGTTAACGTCATAGACTCCCAACAGAGAGGTTGTGGCTTCAAATAGTTCAATGCCCATCAGGGGTATTTCTTTGTGGGATTTTTAGCCCTGGCTGACTCCTACCCAGAGCTGGGTTTGCCGAGGGCTCAACTGGGAGTGCTGGGACAACACAGTGAAGTTTTTCATCCCCATGATGGATGCATGTCTGTCAGTGTCACTCGAATTTCCTGGCCAACACTAAAGTGAAAAGTAAGTGCAGAGCAGAGCCCTGCTATATAGTCTCAGACCAGAATGGAAACCCTTCACATCATCTTCACTTTGGGGGCCCGAATAGCTCAGCTGTAGAGTGCCGGACTCGTGATCCTGGGGTTGCGGGTTCGAATTGCGGTACAGGAGGATTTTCACTCAGAGTTAACATTGGTTCTGACTCCATTCCCCATGCAGTCTTTCAAATGAGACTATAAACCGAGGTTCCGTGTGTGAACGTACGCACAACATCTTGCACACATGTAAAATCCATCACCAACTTTCGGACCAGAAGGCCAGTTTGGCCGTCGGTATGGATGACACGTTACACATAGCATGCACCTTCCCCAAAGATGGGTATGGCTGCCTTAATGGTGGGATAAAAAACCAGTCATACACAAAAAAACTCCACTGCGTGCCTATACAGGCAGTGTCCGCATGATTATCAGCCTGGGTACACAGAAAGAAAGAAAGAAAGAAGACCTTCACTTTGATCTGCATTTACCAAAAAAAAAAAAAAAAAAAAAAGTCTCTAATTCTGTGTCCCTTCATGCAGCTACCTCAGTTTAGATTACCTCCCAACATCTACGCCATTGGTGAGGTTCTGTAAGATGGAACTGTTTTGGCAAATTTGTAAGGACTATCACTGGACCTATGTGGTGGCACCCTCTGCAGGGACAGCTCACTCACACTAGCTCCACAACAAAGCAATTGTACTAAGTATGGGGCGCGGTGGGTGGTGTATTGTGCATGATGGATCAAAAGAGGCACCACTGAACACTCCGAAGTGACCAGGCAGCAGTGCAGTGTCTCTCCTATGGCGGGTTGCCTCATGATGACTCAACACTGACTCTCCATGTGGCCTGCCAGTGCTAGAGCTGTGGCAGGACAAGCCAGGCCATGGCTGTAGGCCTAGGATGAGTGATTGGGAGCAATGCCTAGGAGGTGGTATGGAAAATGAGACAGCAAATAAAGAAAAAAAAAAAAAAACTCAACTGCAGCACCAGAATTTCCCTATCAAAGCAAGGGGAAATTAAAAAAAAAAATCATTAATACTAAAGCTTTCTACATAATACTAAACAAAACAAAAAAAACAGTATACAATATCAAACAGGAAGAGTGAAGAGGTAAGGGGAAAAGATTCTTTCTTTCTTTTTTTTCATTCTTTCTATATTTCACCTTTTCTTTTCTTTTCCTTATAGTGATGTGTAAAACCCTTATAGCCACCATGTCATGTCAGAAAACAGTAGTTAATGACTGATATAAGCTGCAGAAATGAGGTGCCTCAGATGATTCCTTGGCATTGAACACACTTCTCCTCTTTCATTATACCATTCTCTGTAGTATCGTATTGGTGGGGCCCAACGATAATGGTGATGTGGCCATACCACTTCAATTTCCTTTTTTTTTCTGGGTCAACAGCTAGTCTTCACAGTGACCCATCTGCTGACCCACTCTTCTGCGTACTTCTTCATCAGTGATGCGATCAGTGTCTGAAATCCCAAGGAATCGTCTGAAGCACCTCTTTTCTGCAGCTGGGGTCTTCCTTTGGAGTTCTGCTGTTGCGAGTCTTCTTCTTCTTCTTCTTGTGTTCACCCACGGTCAACATTTTGACCATGATCGGCATTTTTCGGGAGTGCGCAGGAGTTCGGGAGTTCGGGAGGGGAGGGGGGTTGATGGAGGGGTTGACGGTCTATTGTGGACTTGACACCTTTGAAGAAAAAGTGCCAAGGCTGGAGGACAAGATGGCGTCTGCTGGTAGGCTGTTCCAGTCCCTGACTGTGTGGGGGAAGAAGGCCATATTACGGTAGTCATTTTTGGCGGGGATCTTCTTCAGCTGTTTGTTGTGGCATCTTCTGAAGCGGGCCACAGCGGGGCCAGTTGGTTGCAGCACATGCACATCAGTTTGTTGATGATTTTGTACATCATGCAGAGTCGTGTTGTGCATTGGCGCTGTACCAGGGGGGGCCATTTCAACTCTTGCAGCATCTGTTCCACACTGGAAGTTTTCCTGTGGCGATTGAGGACAAAATGGCCTGCATGTCGTTGGACCTTCTCCAGAGAGTCACAGTCATTCTTATCATGGGGATCCCAGACACAGGCTGAGTGTTCGAGTAACGGACGGATCAGAGCTTTGTATGCTGTTTGTTTGATGCACTTGGAGCCGATTTTTAGGTTTCGTCGGAGAAAAAAAAACCAGTGTGCAGTTTGCCTTATTGGCAATGCTGGTGATGTGCTGGTCCCATCATTCATCACTCTGAATGGTGAACCCAAGGTACCTGGTGGAGGAGACATATTCCAGCTGCTGGCCATGGACTGTGTAGGCCACCTCTGGTGTCGGCTTCCGGCTTCGTTGAACAGTTAGGACGCTACACTTGCCGGGGGTGGAACTCCATCCATGTCCCACTGTGTCTCCCACTCACTCAGGGCATCAAGACCCTCCTGCAGTATCCTGGGGTCAGTATCAGACCTGATGGGGCGGTCAAGGGCAGTGTCGTCGGCAAAGAGTCTGACGTTGGATGAGACATGGCTTGGCAAGTCATTGATGTAAGCCAGGAACAGGCAAGGGCCCAGGACTGAGCCCTGGGGAACCCCAGACTTCACTTGGACAAACTCGGGCCTGCTCCCCTCCACAACCACGGGCTGCCTCCTGGTGATGTGATACTGAAGACTGGCATGGTGGGGAAGTCCTCTCGACTGCCTGGCATGCTACATTTCTCATGGACTTCTGTTGGGTTGTAATCTTTGCCTTCGCTGAATGCTGTGACGAACTGGCTGCTCAGAGCCTCAGCCTTGGCCTTTCAACTTGGTGACGAGACGGCCCTGGACCTTAAGGGGGTGGGGGTGGGGGGGGGGGGGGGGGGGACACCTGACTACGATGTACGCTGGTGTCTAATGTATGTCCAAAACCGCTTTGTGCATGGTGTCCTGTCCTGCTCTTCTTCCTGTGGGGTGAACAGTCGGTTGACATAGTCCCAGTATGCACGTCTCAATTTCTGCTGCACCTCTCTTCTCAGTCGCCCGACTTCTGTCTTCAGGTCCTCAGTTCCATGCTTCATTTTTTGGTAAGTTCTGTCCCTTTTCAGGAGGTCTCACTTCTGAGGTGATCCATGGGTAGGAATCGGTTTTCCTGGGAGTCTTGTGGGGAATATTACTTGTGATACTGCCCTGGATGGTGGTCTTGAATTTTGTCCACAAGCCTTCTGCGGAGGTTGAGTCATTTGAAGCCATGGTGTCCATCTCAATTTGGAGCTCCGCCGTCTCTTTCTTCATGCTGGACCAGTCCACTTTGTTGTACAGGGGGATGGGGCGTGACCGACACTTGGACAGGGAGACCTTCGTGTTGTACTCAACATACACAATCTCATGGTCCGAGAGGCCAGGCAGTATCTCCACACGGGGGATCAGGCTGGGGCAGGCAAGACTGGTTTACAATGGGATGACGACCCTTCCACAACAACTTTCTGCGCGTTCTCCCGACGAGGAATGATCTAGACCTTTTTAGCAAAGAACCGCCAATGCTGATGTGTTGTAATTTAAACAGCAGGCCCTCATGGTCAACCTTATCAAAGGCTTTGGAAACATCTCATAAAATTGCATCTATTTGCTGGCTGTTGTTAAGACAGCTATTAAAATCATTGAGAGTTGTTATAAATTGAGTCTCACAACTCCTTCACTGTCTAAACCCATGCTGGGCATTATTTAAGAAGTCATATTTGTCAAGATGGTCCATTATACTACTATACATTATGTGTTTGAGTAGTCTTGCTGATATGGATGTAAGAGATACATGTCTATAGTTCTCTGCTTTTGTTTTGTCACCCTTTTTGAATAAAGGGACAATGCTAGCATCTCGCCACTCATCAGGTATTACTCCCTGGTCCAGTGAAGCTTGGTAAAGTAGTTGGTACCTCAGTCAATTCACTGGCACATAATCTTAAGAGCTTGCCAGGAATGCCATCAGGACCAGTAGCTTTGTTTTCATTGGTGTTGGTCAGTAACTTAAATACTCCTGCTTTGCTTACTTTGATATTTTGCATTTCAGGGAGTTTATTGTCATCCTTTAGTCTAATGTTAATTAGAGGCTTAGGATTTGAGAAAAAACTGAACAAAAGTTTGGTAAAAATTTGCTTTTCCTTCAGGGTCCTGTATTAGGTTATTCTGGTTGTTTCTCAGGTCTGGAATCCCAATGTTGTCCTGTCTCTTACTCCTTATGTAAGACCATAATTTATTGTTTTGATGATCACCTTCAGAAATCATCAAATTAACATAACTGGAGAGTGAGCAAGCCTACATTCTCTCTGACATCTTCTCTTAATATGTTTATACCTAATCAGTAATCTTTATGAATTAGGGTGTGTAGTTTCAATTTTTTAAAGAACTGATGTTTCCTTCTCAACAAACGTTTAGTTTTTGTATTAATCCATGGCTGGTGGTTCTTGCTTGAAGTTATTTTAGTAGGTATGTTGTCATCCATAATAAGTTCCAAGTTAGTTTTTATACACTTCCACAGGTCATTGACATTATCTTTATCACTATGACTATGATGAGACCTAAAAAAAAGATGACTGAAATCATGAGTATCCCTGCGTAATTTTTTGTAAATCTCTGTCTGCTCGTTTCCAGAGTCTGATGGTACGTTTAGGGGGTTTTCTTCGAAAGGGGGTTGAAAGTTGCTCTCTAAGAGAATTATGTCATGATCACCCAGGCCTGCAATTAATTCCTGATTAAAGTGCCTGGACAATTGGTAAAAAATAAGTCCAAGAATTGCATTGCCACGTGTTGGTATTTCAACTGACTGCACTAATCCAAGGTCTTTGGTGGTATCAAAAAAGTGAGAATTAATGTTTTTATTCTATTGATTACTAAGTATGGCATCTTCTTCACGCCAATCAATATCAGGTAAGTTGAAGTCTCCACCAATCCATAATATTGCCTTCCTATTGGCCAAAGCAATATCAGAAATGTCTCTGCAAATAGACGAACATACATTTTCGTCTGAGTCTGGAGGTCTGTATACTGATCTAACAGTGACAGGTCTCTTATTCTTAAAATTAATCCTATAAAATAAACTTTCACCATTTTTGCTTGATATAAAAAACTCACTGGCTAAGTTCTTCCGAATGGCAATCAAGACTCCCCCACCTCTTTTTTTCCAAGTCTGTCCTTTCTATAAATATCAAAATCCTCCATTAGAAGCTCACTGTTGAATGTTCCAGTTTCTAGCCAAGTTTCTGTTCCAATTACAACATCAATTTTTTTTTTTCGGTGACTAAATTACCGAGTTCTTCCTTTTTCTTGATAAGTGATTGAAAGTTTACGACTATGCATTTAAGTTTGTCTTTTTCTTTTGATGATTTGGAGTTCGGTTGCACTTTATGATTTGGGATTTTATCAGTTTTAGAATCAGGGGTGGATGCAAACTTAGGACAAAATTTCAAGTTTTTTTTTGGGGTCGGTCTGGTGAGATGAGATAGGGTCAAAACGGCAATCTTCAATCTTCAAAATGTCTCGAACTAAAGAAGACTGGAAGCCCACAGGTATATCACTATTACATAATGCTTCATAAACTGTTGAATTTAATAACATACATTTGGTGTGATACCATGTATTGCAAACGTTACAGGCAACTGCTTTATGTTTCCATGTGACTCGCAAATTGCAGACTCTGCATGGATATTTTACTTTGTGGGGCGGACCAGGATTGTGCTCAATGTCTCCCGATAGTAGGATAAGGCTTAACAGACATGATTTAACTCCTCTATGTCCACCTCTCTTTCATTAAAACAATTCCTTATCACTGTACTATTTCTGATATTACTTTAAATCAGACGTTCAAATCTGGGCCTAGTAATCGACGTGAGAACAGTGCTTGGCACAGGTGTACACAAGAGGCTAACATGGTTCTGGTTGCACAAAGTTTTATAACCGGCAAAAATGGGAACTAATGGCGTCTACATCTAAAATTTCAAAATTAAAACTGATTGCTAGGGATGTTTCTGCGACGTTGGCTTCAGCGGGTCGAAAAATGAAATGGGAAGGGTATCAACAGAATCGGGGGACTAAGTTTGGTCAGATAGAGGAATTTAGTAGAGATGGGTGTCAAGAAGCTTCCCTAAAAAAATCGTAAATATTTCCAAACTTTTAGCGGTTAAAAAAAAAAAAAAAAAAAAAAAAAAAAAAAAAACGCGCATGAGCACTCTCCTATCTTCTTTACGTAATGCCACATTCATCTGGTTGATTATTTTGGCCTACTGATTCCATGACTCGTATGCATGCAGAACTGACACAACGAAAGCATGCAACAGTTTTAGTTTAGTTTGGAGGGTGTGCCTTTTATCTCTCCAAATTGGTTTTTAGCTTTGTCAGCGCACCTGTCAATACTACAGGACTGCGAGTATAAATAAACTCACGTTACTGACTTGATTAGACAAAAACTAAGCCTGTAAAATTTACTTTTTTTTTTTTTTTTTTTTTTTTTTAAATACCTGTTCCTTGATATTTGACAGATCCATGTTGTACTGCTCAGTCTGAGCTTTTGTTCTTTGCAACCGTCCGTAAATGGATGTGTACAAAGTCTACAGACGAGCCGTGCGCGCAACTGTACGAAGGGTGGTCACTCTTTCTCTCATGAATATTTAATCTGCGCTGTGGTCATCGACTCTCTCCTGCAGGACATTGGCTTCCCTTGCTGCAGGAAAGAAGACGACAACACCGGCTCACCTTCTTATTTATGATTATTGAAGGACATCTTCCTGGCATAGAGTGGATAAATACCTGACGCCTGTCCAAAACAAGACTTATAAAATCCACAAGAGCGAAAAATCAAGAAAGGAAGAACATGGTGGAGCAATACGCAAGGAACCACCAGTGCGGCTTCAACATCCAGCATACTGCAACACTTGTCTTCAAGAACAGCTTTTCCCCACGAACCATCAGGGAATGGAACAACTTAGACAAACAGTGTTGTTCTGCAGGGACTGTGGAGGAATTCAAGAACCTCCTCCAACAGCCCTCCAAAGAGAAGTAAACAAACACCTCCCAGCCCCCTCCCCCCCTCCTCCTTCCTTCTCCTCCCTCCCCCCCCCCCCCCCCCCCCCCCCTCCCCCACTCCCTTCCCTTCTTCTTCCCTTTTCCACGACTGCTGCAGAGGCTTGGCATCATGTCAGTGCACGCTGATCGTGGGCTGGCTGGTCAGACCATCAAACATGTAGATTGTGTGTGTGTGTGTGTGTGTGTGTGTGTGTGCGCGCGCTCTACCCCGAGTTCTTCCGTCGATGTTATGCCACAGCGTGGCCCTATCGACTATAGATCAAGATCAAGATTTGATTCAGTGTCCGCCTGCGGTCACCTCACTTGAAACAAAAATTTTTACGTCCATCAGCAACACACTGGTAGCTGTGGCGATGCACAAACAAAAATGATGAGATCCGTGCCTGAATCTTTATGTTGGCATTCTCTGGAATTCGTGGATTCCAAACACAAATTCTGCGAAGAGTAATGTTTTCAGAGACGCGAACAGAATTTCCAGTGCACAAGTTACTGCTTGAGCCTGAATGTAGTTCCGAATTCCAAATGCTGCACAAGTAAGTGCGAATAGGCCAAGCTTTCTCTCTCCTGGCGTGTTGATGCTTCCATACTTCCGCTAGACAAGATCAGTCAACGTCGGCATCTACCCAACACAGGTTAGGGACTTTCACAAGACAGTCGCTGCTCTGTGTACAAGTGAGCTACTCGACTTTAAATTGTGAAAAAAAAGTGAAACAATTTCTTTCTGTTAAAGTAAGTTAGAAAACTTTATTTAGCCTTTGACTAGCAAACTAAAGGGAAGAAATCTGAGCAATCCTCAAGTTTAATGGCCTTTGCTTTCAAAGCTGTTTGAGTCTTTGAATGGATCGCCTTCTAACGTTACCTATTTCCCGTCAGAGATCTTAGTGCTTTTGTTTTGAAGCACACTGAATGCTCTACAAATTGTCAAATTAGCTCACCAGATGGCGTATTCCAATTGTGTAGGGATCAAATATTTAACGGATAAGCAGTCTGCCAGTCAAAGGGAAGTTATTCAGTGGAAACTTGAAAACATGAATAGAGCCCCATGAACTCCAGTCTGCTCAGTATCAACAGCAGGACAAGAAGAGATCATTAAATAAGTAGTAATTGTAAAGAGGGACTCATATGTAAGAAGTAAATTAGGGACTGACAAAAACAAAGCTGACTAGATTTGAGACTTTCTGGCCTGTAATAACCAACCTATCCAGAAAATAAAGTTGGTTTAAGATTAACATTGTAGTTAGTGTAAAGTTCTCGGTGAACTCATTAAAATTGTTCATATATAGATGCAATCATTTTTACCAGAGTTTACTATGTAAAGGATTTTGTGACAGCTTGAGGTCAAAGTGGCTTAAGCATGCATTAGGCTGCAAGTGTGCAGTTAAATACTGAGTTATACCATACTGTACAATACTGTACTACTATACTATACCCATACCATAGCATACCAAACCATACTATACCACCATACCATACCATACCATACCATACTATACTATACTATACTATACTATACTATACTATACTATACTATACTATACTATACTATACTATACTGTGTGATCTTCCCCGTTTGTGATCTTCCCCGGTTTTGTGCAGACTCCAATTTTCCAAGCCTGGACATTCTCCAAATTAGAAGTGGTTAGCCTAAATTTATGAGTCAAACCTGTGCACTGTACATTACAGTCAACCCATACAAAAATGTATTACAGTTCTCACAGTACCATTTTCACTTCAGGCAATATGCAAAGCATATTCTCCTGTTGTGCCATGTTGTACTTGGCACTGCCATGCTTGAAACGTTCAGTTGCCAGTGGAGTGGATCTGAGTTCCAAGTCCGACTTTTATAATGGCCTCTTTACTCTCTCACCTAGATGCCTCCTTCCTACCTGTCCTCTCCCCCACTCTCATCCCATGTCTTCCTACCTCCCTTACCCCTCACTCGATCTTGTTACATTTGAATGTTTGGAGCCATGCCTGTCGCATTCCTCCCTCTCCACCCTTGAGCCACTCTTCTACAGACAGAAAGAGACAATTAGGGAGAGGAAGCAGACTATGAAGTACAGGGCTACTGATTCACATAGCTATGCATATTTCATGCTTGATGACTTTGAAATGCCCTTTAAAAATGTTTGGGCAGCATAACTGTCACCCTTTATAACAAGACAAATCTGATTGTGTTCACCATGGGTGTGATGACAGAAAGAGCTTTGCTGTTATGTGTGTGTGCTGTGATTTCAGACACAGTGACTTGACGGCATTGCCCAATCAATGATTTCAGACACAGTGACTTGATGGCATCACCCAGTCAGCCAGACTCCTTTGACTTCAAGATAGAGCTGGATGTGGCTGAAGAACCAGAACCAGTGTGGGAGGACTCCAGGTCAGAGTTCAGGTCAGTTGGACATTCCTTTCCTTTAAGGCCAAGAGATCAGTGTCTAGAGATGTATCATTTGGATATTCACTTTATTTGAGAACTGAACAACAACTGCTATATCATCAGTGCCTTGCCGGGGGCCGCAATAGCTCAGTTGGTAGAACGCTGGACTTGTGATCCTGGGGTTGCGGGTTCAAATTTCAGTACAGGGGGATTTTTCCATCAGAGTTAACACTGGTTCTGACTCCATTCCCCATACAGTCCTTTGAATGAGACTATAAACCGAGGTTCTGTGTGTGAAAGCACACACAACATCTTGCACACTCGTAAAGTCCTATCACCAACTTTTGGAAGAGAAGGCCAGTTTGGCCGTTGGCATGGATGACACATTACACATAGCATGCACCTTCCCCGAAGATGGAGTATGGCTGCCTTAATGGCAGGATGAAAAACGGTCACACACACAAAAACTCCACTGCCTGTCTATACAGGCAGTGTCCGCAGGAGTATCAGCCTGCATACACAGAAAGAAAGAAAAAGAAATAAGTGCTTTGCCAAGAAAGGAAAACAGAGAAAGTAGAAACAAGGAAAGGGAGAATGAACAGATCCACTTCAACAGAAGTTTGACAGGTGATTTGAGGTGCACAGACACCTGGATCGAACCAGTGGGCTGGTCCTGTCCACAAGATCCACCTCACTGGAGATCTGTGTGTGTACTTTCAGCACACACTGACACAGTACTAAGAAACTCGGAACAGCATGGGTTAAAAACTGAAAATGCTGTCACTCTCCAATTCATCTCTTCTGGATATTTGGGAATGAAAGGAATATCACATGTCTTTACTCCCACTGACTAAATAGGTATTATCATTGTCCATCATGATTGCCATAGGATAATTAGATACCCACGACTATGGTGGATAGGTGTTGAAATTCAATTATGATGCAAAAGCATGACATGTTCAGCAAAATTTTGATTCATCATTAACATGGGAGATCCCTTGCTTTGGTGCCAAGATCCAGTGTTTCTGATGCTATTCATCGTATGTTGTTAATGTTTGAGCACAGTCCGTCCAGTGCTTGGTCCAGGCACGTGACTCGACCAGTTTGAGAAGGCTCAGTCAAACCAAGCAGGCCAATCAATCTGACGCACAGCAGGAGTTGGATGTTGTCCCCAGTGATTAATGATTCCACTAGCCAGAAGAGGGCCAAAGCTAGCCAAGTCTGCCTGACACATATTAGACATGGAAAATTCTTTCTAAATGTTGACACTGGCAGACGGGACTGTGTCTGTGGTCATGCTATGCTGTAGACTGAGACAGGACATGAACACTGACTCACTGAGTGAGAGGGGAGCGAGCGAAAGGGAGAGATGCAGACAAGGGTGATTTACTTTCTCAGGCCACGGTCTTTTTCTGATGGATGTGTGAATGGAAAAATATAATCACAGCAGATTTCCGTTAGCAAGAATGAAAGAGAGTAAAAAGAAGAGAAAACAAACTGATCAACAATAAAAACAAGATTGGAATCTGAGTGCTCTGTAAATAGAAGACTTTGACAATACCTTCATGCTTTGATGGGATAAGCATTGAAATCCAAATGAGAGATGAGGGAGAGTGTATGTGTATTGTGAAGCGTGTATTATCAGTCCTATGACACAACAAGAATATTGGTCAACTGGTCTTAATTAACATCCCCATGATACAACAGTCAGATTGGTCAGTTGGTCGCTAGCAAATGTTCTAGAACATAACTTAATTGACCAACCAATCTGTGTTACATTTTAGACTGTTTCTGGAACTTTTTATCTCCCTTCTTTCATCTTATCGATCAGCGTATGGTGTGCTTGCTGTTTTCAGCTTATTTGGTATGATTTCTTTCAGCTATGTGTGAAAGCTGTGTCAACATAGTTGAAAGGTTAGCAGGGTATACCTAGTGCTAGAATCTGCATACAGGGTCAGTTGGTCTTTATCGCCTGTCCTATCAGTGTCCAACAGAAAGAGACAGCCAGTGGACAGATTCAGTTAGAAAGGAGTTATTATCATCAACAAGCTACTGATAATTGTCTGTTGCAGGTATCTCACTTGACGGGACTGAGGAAAATGGCGGCACAACCATCCCATCCAGTGCCTCCAGCCCTTGGAATCCATCAGCCACCGCCATCAAGTCTGAACCAGACAGTCCGACAGACAATGGTCAAGGCATTAAAGCTGAACCAGTTGATCACTGTGTGACCAGTGATAGGTTTCACCATTTCCAGTCACAGGACAAAAGGGAAGAGAAAGTGGATGTCCACTGTGAGCACAGCACCTGTGATGATTCATCTTCCTTGCCAGTTGATTCTTGGAGTGCCGTGAATTCTGTGTCCTCTGGCCCACACTCCTGGAACAATAACTTCAACATGAACCTTGATTCCCAGACTGAATCTGTTGGACAAACAGCAGCAGTGATGTCATCAATACTGAAGCAGTCACCTCGAGTATCTGCAGTGATGTCATCAAGACTGAAGTGATGACAGACATCATGATGACAGTGACTTGTGACTCCATCAGATCTGACTCCATCTCCTGCAGAGACACAGACGTGGACCGACCAGCAGGTGATCAACAGGTGGGTCAATCTACAGAACAGGCGAAGAATTTCTGTTTCCTCCTTCCTCAGTATACCTAACACGCAACTGGGGGTAACTGACAACACACATTTTGGCACACATGCTCTGAATCAGAAGAGTTGCAGCAAATTATTGAACATGATTATAGAATATTATACAGAACCAAGAAGTAAACATGAATATTATACAGAACCAAGAAGTAAACAAAATGTACTAAACCTTTGTGATGCAGTGGTTAGGGTCACATGTTATGGCAGAGGGAGGAGGGGGTGGGGGGTGGGATCAGGTCCATCAGAGGCATTTGTCAGCTTTTTTTTTTTTTTTTGTAATGGCTACCAGACAAAACAAGTCACTCATTTAAAGAAGGCTACTCACTGTGTGCGTAGCTTCTTTTTTTTTTTTGTGTTTAAGCCATTTTCTGCTTGGTGCTGAGCATGCTGTTGGCTTGAATGGGAAGGCTGGAACACAACACGGTTCAGCTTCATTCACCTGTTGGATGCCTCTCTGAGAGTTGCTCAGATTTCCAGACCAGTACTGCTGGTGTCTGTATATATCTGAGGCTTGTTTGATACTGGTACAGTACTTTTCATTTCTCTCAGCATTGTTCCTGACAAGGCACAACCTCTTATCTGTTATTTACAGATTTCATTCATATTTGATGCATAGTTTTTTTTATATGTGGGTCACATACACAGATATTTGAAAGGACCTAGTCAATCAATTTTTTTGCCAGATTTCCAGGAATTATCAACAGTATTTGGAAAATGAAAATCTGTTGACCTTTTCACGTACTGCATGTACCTCTTGGCTGTAGGGATTCGTGAAATGCTTGCACTGCACTCATACTACTTCCAGTCACTTGGACTACTCTTTCCAGAGTTCATAGAGCCCTCACTGTTGTGTATTGACTTGGATGTTTGGCTGTGGGCTTCTTTTTTAGTGTGTTTACTATGAGGCCAGTAAGTGCTTTTGAAATGAAGGAAGACCCTTGTGAGGAAAATTGTGTACTTATGAATGCTTATGATTTCTGATATTGTTGCTCCTTACTAAAAAAAAAAAAATCATCAGACCTAACCCCGCCCCCTCCCAATTCCTCAATTAGTAAACATGAAGGGGAATCTGAAATAGAGTAGGCATCAACAGACAGCAGATTTTCCTTTGACTGGCAGGGAGATAATTCTGCGTGAAGTTGTTCACCCATGTGAGGTGTTAGCGTTCATTTTGTCTGTGGTTCAGTGAAGAAGCCATGCAGATGCTGTCACCAGGATTTCTGGCTGAAACATAAAGACTGTAGGTAAGACATGGATCTTGCCCTGTCAAGCTGACAAGAAATAGGCAAAAATGTGGTGCTTGCACCCTTTTCCTTAATATTGCATCTGTGATT
The DNA here is from genome assembly GCA_016801955.1 of Conus betulinus. Classification (NCBI taxonomy): domain Eukaryota; kingdom Metazoa; phylum Mollusca; class Gastropoda; order Neogastropoda; family Conidae; genus Conus; species Conus betulinus. The sequence goes on along the minus strand of JADBJO010004111.1, from coordinate 83,572 downwards.
TAGGCAACAGACATAATGTATACAAAATGATTTCAACCTTTCCAAAATGTCAGAAAGTACAGTTCAGTGATTGATTTAACGAAAGAGAAACCTCAAAATACTGTGTTTGTTTTATTCATGAAGGATATGCAACGTAAAAAAAGTCCTTTTAAGGCTTTGCAAGTCCTTGGAGGGTCCTTATTTGGCTTGCTGTTATGTGTGGAAAGCATGCTAGATTCATGCCAGTTTCCTTGTCAGATGAACTGCTACTGCCAGCTTTGATAAGATGCACGCAAATTGCATTTGACATGAAAAATAAAACGGTAAACATTTTTTGAGAATTGGCGCTTTCTGCTGCCTACTCAGTGAGTCGCAGAGGATAAGATTATTACCGTGTACAGATCAATGAGACATGGGGAGCCCTATCAGTCTCAGATGTCCAGTTCCATTGTAACCAGTGGAAAAGAACTTGTCATTGCTGTAAAACTGATAATATGTATCTTCTTTTATGTCAGGTTTTCTAGTCTTTTATTTCTTTGTTTTGAATGAAGTCTGCCAGTTCATTTTCGATGCAACTTCTCAGCAGTGCTGTAGTTTAAGTTCTATTGCAGCAAATGGCCATATCTGTGGATCAAAACTTTTGGTTTGAATGAGATTTTGTTTTCTTTTCTTCTTTCTTTCTTTCTTTTTTTTTTTTCCTCCTTCTCTTTTTGTTTTTGAGATATTTCAACACTTCAGATTTTCATATGTATCACTCTTACTGATCAATCTAATCATATAAAATATGATCTACCTTTGTGTTGTTGCTATAGACCCTGAAGGGTTCTTGTGACCAAGTATGAGTCTGAGTCCCATACACACACACACACACACACACACACACACTCACACTCACACACACACACACACACACACACACACACACACATGTGCACACACCCACACCCACACCACACACACACACACACACACACACTCATTATTATTACATTATGATGCAGTTTGAAAGCACTGTATTGTTTATTTTCACAGAAGCAGGAACCTCCATGGTCCATGACTGAAGAGTCACCCGATCAGCCCTCAGCTGTCTACAGCACAGTGCAACCCATGTCTGACAGCACTTCTGGGTCACCGCTGTCTGTGAACACAAGTCATCAGCATTGTTCTGCTACCTCTGTGATCTTCAGCAGTGCAGAACTACCTGGGACAGCCATGCATGGAGAGACACGACACACTGTGTTACCTGTGTCCTCCACACCTGACTCTGGTCAGAAAGAAGGGGAGAAAAACAACAGGCGCCATGTGTGTGATGTATGCAGTAAGGCTTTCACTGAGGCATGCAGCTTGAAGACTCACAAATTGATTCATACAGGACTAAAGCCGTATGTTTGTGTGATGTGTGCACTCAGTCTTTTACTCAGGCTGGTAACTTGAAGACACACAAACTGATTCATTCTGGACAAAGGCCATTTGTGTGTGATTTGTGCAGTAAGGCTTTCATAGGGCTAGTCACTTGAAGATACACAAACTGAGTCATACTGGACAAAAGCTGTTTGGGTGTGACATTTGCTGTAAGACTTTTACAACTGCTGGTAATTTGAAGAATCATAAACTGATTCATACCGGACAAAAACCATTTGCTTGTGATGTGTGCAGTGCAGTATTACATTTACTCGGGCTGGTGACTTGAAGAAACACAAACTGATTCATACAGGACAAAAACCATTTATGTGTGTGATGTGTGCAGCAAGGCTTTTACTAATTTTGGTAACTTCAAGAGACACAAACTCATTCATTCGGGACAAAAACGATTTGTGTGTGACGTGTGTAGCAAGGCTTATTTTCAGTCATGTGTCTTGGACAGACACAAGAGACTTCATACGTGGGAGAGATCTTACAAGTGTCCACACTGTGATGCTGATTTTTGTATATCGTGCGCCATTTACAAAAGCACATCAGGTCAGTTCATGTCAGTGGCAGACCCAATCTCTGTGATGTGTGCGGTGAAGCTTTCTCTCAGTTAGCTCACTTGAACAACACAAGAGAACCCACACAGGTGAAAAACCGTACATGTGTCCAGACTGTGGGAAAGGTTTTGCTCAATCCAATGCTCTGAAGAAACATTGTATGACTTGTATGACTCATACAGGTGAGAAAAACCTCACACCTGCCCATATTGTCCTGCTGCTTTTGCCCGGTCATACAGTTTGAACCGACATATACAGAAACGTGCATTGATAATTGTACTCGGTGCTTCTCTCCCATAGTACAGCAATCTCATAAAAATAATACATAAATATGATAAAAGTTTCAAATCTGTTTATTCAGTGACTGATATCATTTGAACTTCTGTGATCTAGGCTACTCAGCAACTAAGTAAGTTTCTCTCTAGTAGAGTCTACACAAAAAAAAACTGCAAAGTTACAAAGAAAAAAGATGGACTAGCAAATTATAAAAGTGAAATTGGCTCTAAGTTTGGGCATATTAACATATATATATATATATATATATATATATATATATATATATATATATATATATATATATATATACTTTACCTACTGTGTGTGTGTGTGTGTGTGTGTGTGTGTGTGTGTGTGTGTGTGTGTGTGTGTGTGTGTGTGTGTGTGTGTGTGTGTGTGTGTGTATATATATATATATATCTGATTTGGCTGAACTATTTTCCTTGAATTTTTTTGGTCATATCAGTACTGTCTGCCTGTCATATCATTATCAAAGACTTTAGTGGCATTTTGTCATCAGCCGATATTTACATGCATCTCGTGATGGTGTAACTGTAATGCAAAGAGCAGTCGCAGAATGGCATTGGAACTCTTCTGGGGAAGTTTACCTGCACACTGTCTTAAAACAGAAAAGTGATCTCCATTCCATGACAGGTCTAGGAAGAATAATGATCCACGTCTGCTGTTTTCCACTTTGAAGGGACAAAGCACACGCAGTTGTATGTGCTGAATGTTTGTACAATGTCTTAAGACGGAAGGTGGACGTGGCGTGTGGCTCTAACATGACGCATGTCCTTAGAGGGCTTGAGGAAGAGGTCAGGCATCAAGGCCATCATGCTTCTGCTGTGGTCTCTGTGGTGTGTGGGGCTGGAAATGAGACTTGAACTGTAAGGCTAGAATGAACATGAACCACCGGAAACAAGGCCTATACATGCATAGATGTTTTTCTCTTCAAAAGGGTATTTCAGTGTGAACAAATTCTGAGAAGTTATAATCGGTTGATGCATAAAGCAAATTATGCAAGATATAGATGATGTACATTTGGGTTTAGTGCAAATTAGTGTTGATTCCTACTCGGGATGTCTGTAGAAATCCCATGTCCACCTTGTTGAATTAATGATGAAAAACGCCTGTTTCAGAGCACTGCTTGCAATGAACTGCAAGAAAAAATATATTTTCGATTCAGAAGTTGCAAAAAGACTCAATGTTTTCATGTTTTCTTGTCAGATGACAAAGCTGATTAAATAAGGTGCAAGGTTTATTTCATAGCACTGAAAATTAGACAAACAGTAACAATAACAAGCAAATCATTGAATTTGATTGTTTTTAACGTCAAATTTCTTGATCTCT
>JADBJO010004111.1:37500-75000 GCA_016801955.1 Conus betulinus | reverse complement strand
CATAATGAACATACCTGCTAATTTTCACAAAGATCGGCCGCGTACTTTCCGAGATATTCCATGAAGAAGAAAAAAACCGTTACAGGCCGTTACAGCCGTTAGTAACGACTGTAAGGGGGTAAACTAAAACATCGGGCATCATCCGTAACCCGTAATGAACATACCTGCTAATTTTCACCAAAGATCGGCCAAGTACTTTCTGAGATATTTCATAAAGAAGAAAAACCGTTACAGGCCGTTACAGCCGTTAGTAACGGCTATAACGGTAAACTAAAACATCGCTCATTATTCGTGACCCATAATGAACATACCTACAAATTTTCAGAAAGATCGGCCACGTACTTTCTGAGATATTCCATAAAGAAGAAAAAACGTTACACGCCGTTACAGCCGTTAGTAACGGCTATAATGGGGTAAACTAAACCATCAGGCATCATCTGTGAGGCATAATGAACATACCTGCTGATTTTCACAAAGATCGACCGAGTACTTTCGGAGATATTCCATAAAGAAGAAAAACCGTTACAGGCCGTTACAGCCGTTAGTCACGGTTACATCGGTAAACTAAAACATCGGGTATTATTCGTGACCCATAATGAAGATACCTGCTAATTTTCAGAGAGATCGGCCAAGTACTTTCTGAGATATTCCATAAAGAAGAAAAAACCGTTACAGGCCGTTACAGCCGTAGTAACGGCTATAACGGGGCAAACTAAAACATCAGGCATCATCCGTGACCCATAATGAACATACTTGCTAATTTTCACAAAGACCGGCCAAGTATTTTCTGAGATATGCCATAAAGAAGAAAACCTTTACAGGCCGTTACAGCCGTTAGTCACGACTATAACGGTAAACTAAAACATCACTCATTATTCGTGACCCATAATGAACATACCTACAAATTTTCAGACAGATCGGCCACGTGCTTTCTGAGATATTCCATAAAGAAGAAAGACCTTTACAGGCCGTTACAGCCGTTAGTAACGGCTATAACGGGGTAAATTAAAACATCGGGCATCATCCATGGCCATTAATGAACATACATACAAATTTACAGAAAGATCGGCCGAATACTTTCGGAGATATTCCATAAAGAAGAAAAACCGTTACAGGTCGTTACAGCCGTTGGTAACGGCTATAACGGGGTAAACTAAAACATCGGGCATCATCTGTGACCCATGTCGGCCAAGTACTTTCAGAGATATTCCATAAAGAAGAAAAAACCGTTACATGCCGTTAGTAACGGTTATAACAGTAAACTAAACCATCGGGCATTATTCGTGACCCATAATGAACATACCTACAAATTTTCAGAAAGATCGGCCGCGTACTTTCTGAGATATTCCATACAGAAGAAAAAACGTTACAGGCCGTTACAGCCGTAAGTAACGGCTACAACAAGGTAAACTAAAACATGGCATCATCCATGACCCATAATGAACGTACCTGCTCATTTTTTAAAAAGATCGGCCAAGTACTTTCTGAGATATTCCATGAAGAAGAAAAACCGCTACAGGCCGTTTCAGCCGTTAGTAACGACTCTAGCGGTGACTAAAACATCGGGCATCATCCGTGGCCCATAATGAACATACCTACAATTGTTCAGAAAGATCGGCCTGCTGGGCCGGTTGCATATACATTCTTAAAAGTTGACCTAAGCAAAGTTTTGCTTAGCGCCAAAGTTTTGTCTGGAGCGAGTGGAACACATTTTGACCACGGACACACAGACAGACAGACACACAGACAGCATTTCTTCGTTCCCATTCTAAAGTACTCCCTGTTCTACAAGAACTGGGAGTGCAAAAAGACATGGTATTAGTTCCGCCAGAAGATACGGACGAACAGATTATAGGACAAAACACAATGCATTCCGAGCTCTTTGGGTCTTCTCCAGGCAAAAGCAAACAACCTTTAGGACAATGAAAACGAAGAACGAGCAACCACTTATCTTCTCATATTCGGCGCAAAATGAGTGTTGGATCCATTGCCTAAATGTTGTTCGTTTTTGCCCGAAGAAGACCCAAGGGGGCGAAATCCATTGTGTTTTGTCCTGTAAACTGTTTGCCTGTATCGTCTTGTGGAACCGTCTTTTTAAAATTTGTGTCATTTTCCACCCTTAGCCACCTCGTTTTGGAACCACCGTTTGTTTAAACACTTTTGGTGCGTGGTGTGCGGAGTGTGAAATGAACGTTCATAGATTGTTATTTCTTGGGCATTATTTTTTAATCGTTTGCGCTAAGGTTCTTGATTGGTTAAGTTCTTATTCTGCTCAATAGGGGTGTACAAATTGCCGGTTTCTTGAGCCTGTATGTTGAGTTAACTTCTGTCTTCACTCTGTGGTGAGGCAACTTCAGTGCCCGGAAAGGATGTGTTAGAAGCTTGAAGATGACAAATCGTGCTCATTTCGAAGAGATCGATACTTAATCGACCGCAACGTATGGTCATAACAGCACCAAAATGACGAACTTGAATCGGGGGCTGGTGAATGTCGGTGGGAGCGGCGAGGACGGAGATTCAGAACCGACGAGGTTGGCCGCCTGCAAGTGCAACTGACGGCATAGTCATCAATGTAGACAAAGAGCTTCCAACGGCGCTGAAGAGAGGGTGGGGTGCGGGGGCGTGACAAGGTTGTAGCTCAAGACGGGAGGGTTAAAAAAAAAAACTCCCTCTCCAGCTTCGTGTGAGTGTTAGCCAACATCGCCTCAAGTTCTCTGGGACCCCAGTACACTACAGGCGCCATGTCTGACGATTGGGGACCGTGGTCTCTACGGACGTCCACTCGGCCAAGCCGTGAAGCAGCTTGTATGTGGACATACCTTGCATTACAATAATAACAATTACAATAGTTGAAGTGCAGTTTATCCCCCTCATCTTTCTCGCAGTCTCTGCGCACCACACTCACTGAGTCAAGCTTACGTTCGGTTGTTTTGGTTCAGTTCAGACGACAGATTGTCACAGACAGAAAACTCTCATTGAAAGCACCCTGCGAAGAATTCAGAACTGAATTAGGAGTAAAAAAATTCTTACAATGGCCTAGTAGTGAAAATTTAGAAGGTAAAGAGTTAAACTGTGCTTATTTACACTAAAAAAAAAAAAAAAAGTTAATTTTGATTGAATCCCCATATCCACATTGAGGATTATTTGATTTTGCATTTCAAGGGCAAAATATATGACACCGTTTGTCTCCCATCAAATATCAAATGATCAAGTTTGTTTTCTTCATTTAGGGATGACATTTACAACCAATGTAGAGAAAGAAGTGTAAAATCAGCAGTATTGAAAATGAATGAAATTGAAATGTTACCATTCAGTGATTCATTGGGAAGAAATTCTGTAAACACTTGCATAAAATGTGAAAAAGATGAAAGGTGAGTTGATTATTTAGTGATATTTTGAAAATTATCAACCAATTAAAAAAAGAAAATCCTGAAACAAAATGAGTTTAAAACAACTGATTTTTTTTTTTTTTTTTTTTGAAAGAGTTTCCAAAGCTAAAAATGAAATCCTTAAAAAAAGAGCCAAGAATGGGAAGAGACACATTCTTTCTCCTCCATGCCAACTGTATTTTTGACTACAGTCTCAGTTACTCCCTCTTTCCAGTTCTCCTTATGAATATCCATACACTCTCCCTCCCTCCCTCTCTTTCCCTCTCTTGCTTTGTCTCTGTGATATGTGTGTGTGTGTGTGTGGTGTGTTTACATGTGTGTTTGTGTGTGTGAGAGAGACATGTTCTCTCTCTGTTTAACAAAAAATAATTCACTTCACATTCACACACACACACACGCACACACACACACACACACACACACACACACACACACACACACACACACACACACACACTCTCTCTCTCTCTCTCTCTCACAGGCACACACACATATGCATGCATACTCACACACATACATACTGACACATGACATGCACACGTATATTTTTCTATCAGCAAATCAAATGGGACATCATCTTGTCACTGTCACTGTTTCTGTCTATCTCCACCTGACCAAAGCATTTTCTAGTTTCAAACTTGAGTGACTGTGGTAACTGAAGCAGGAATAGACTGGATGACCATATGCTCAGAACAAATAACAAAATCTTGTATTATTTAGCTACGTGTCCCAGTAATGATAATACTTTCATTCTCTGATATTTGTGGTCATGATTTAAACCGCTAGAATTAGCATGGTCTGTTTGTGACCTCCCTTCCCTCCATTCAGGTTCAGCCTTACCTTGAACTTTAAGCAACCTCCCCCAGCCCCCCCAGTTCTGTCACAATCTGTGTTTCCAATATATATATATGTGTGTGTGTGTGTGTGTGTGTGTGTGTGTGTGTGTGTGTGTGTGTGCGCATGCATGCATGCATGCATGTGTGTGTGTGTGTGTGTGTGTGTGTGTGTGTGTGTTATGTGGACAATTGTGTGAAATGACACTCTTTATGGATACCTTAATTATCTGATCTTTATGCCCACCTAATGCTTATTCCTCAAAACAACTTTCTGTTAATCCTTTTTACTCAGAAGGTGGCGATGACAGAGTTTAGAGGCCCCCCTCCCCCCCTTCCCCCAACTCCTCCTCTCCCCCCTCCTCCCCTTCATGCTTTCCCCTCATGTTTTTATCATTCTACACTACCACCACCTCCATTATCAGGACATTCACTTCTTACAAAATTTTTCATAATAGTTTAAATTTGAGTGTAAATGTGTTATAATGTGTGCATAGTATGGTTCTGATATTATCTTGTTGGCAAAAACATTCTACTAGAACAGAAGAAGTTCAGATTTAATGTTTATGAGGGTTGACTGCCAGAACCCAGTATCTCCTATGTCAGATACTGGGTTATGGCAGTCGACCTTTTTTTTTTTTTTTAATGATCAAGCCTTTAAAAATTACTTGAGACATGAATTTCAACACAGTGTTCCTACATGTGGTACACGTGTGTGTGCATGCATGCACATATGGCAGAAACAGTCCTCAAACAGTTTTTAAAGAAATGTGGACATTGTTTTGTACCAGTCATACATGTGCTAAAAGACATTAAATCTTGACAACTCGAATGCTGATTGATCAGAGACTGCTTTGTCAGGGGAAGAGTATGATGAAATCTTCTCATTGATTTTTGAAGGCCACAGGCAAAAGAAGATAATCTGTTGATGGACAGAAGCCAACAACAAATGATTTGAAAACTTGTTTCCATTAGTAGATGATCTTCTCTTGTGTATTATCAGCAACAGCTGAGCATCTGTCCGTCAGTAGATTTTTCTTCTCATACCTGCATCTATGCATCTTCCTCTTTCGGGGCCATTCCCAGTTTCATCTGATCACAGTCCACAACATAAGTTTCATTTCATCATGAGAACACAAGACACTGCATTGCCAGTGGTGTTCTGATGCAAAGTGTGCAAGACTGGACATCAGTGACTTACTAAGCCCCATACTGAGGACAATAATTTCTCAGTTGAAGAGCTAGCGTGAGCAAGCATCTAGATCTGTCTCTGGAGTCTTGTACTTCTGTTGTGTTAAAATCAAAAGACAACAGGGTTTGTACAGCCCTTCTAAGGGTACTGTTTTCTAGGCGCTTTCTTTTTTTTGCTCTGGTTGGAGGCAGACAGTTTAAGAGAGTCTGAAATGTATTCACTGACCTAGGGATGGGGTAGGATGTTGGTCCTTGGCAAACTGTAGAAAATATTTTTGAGTGTTTGAACAAGTTTCTGTCCAGTCAGCCTCTGGGCTGAAAGTGCTATCAATGAACGGGCTTTTGGTGGGTGTACTGGAGCAAAGACAGGAAACAGGTTCAAAGAATTTGGGTTGGTGTCTTGAATAGGTTGCACTGTGGTAACGACAAACATGGCTTCCCTTGTTAGTGTTCCAATGCTCTGTACCCCGCTTCGGTTTTTTTTTTTTTTTTTTTTTTTTTTTAAAGGCCAAAACAAAAACTAACAAAAAAAAAAAAAAAAAAATCTAGCTGCAACCCTAGGTTCTTGATGATAATTTAAACGAAACATCTTTTTGTTGTCCTGTTGTGTAAAGGATCAACAAGATCTGCCTATGATGTGAACATGCAAATTTGGAAAGAAAGATTTTTCTTGTTTTGCCTGAAGGGCCGACAGGGTCTGTCATACCCATGGATGTGGACGACCAGGCTCCCATCCCTCTTCTGGTGGGCATCGCTCTGTTGCTCGTTGTCGGCTTTGTCATCATCGTCTACTGCATCTGTCGGCGCCACAACCTCTTGGGAGGATCTAGCAGTCAGCAGGACCCCAACACCGCTTACCAGAGGGCGCCCACGGGGATGGAACAGGGGAGGTTACGGTGGAGGGGTTGGAGTGAATGCCTATCCCATGGCACCCGTGAAATCCATGTTCCCGCCTCCGTCAGGACCTCAGACTGTGGTGGGGTTGCCGGGGAAACCTGGCATGGCAGGTGAGAGGGGGTGACAGGAGGGGGTAGGATGGTTCTGGCGTCGTGGTAATGTCTCCTGTGTATCACTGACTTTCTGATGCATTCTGTGCATTTGTACTAATGGTAGGGAGGATGGGATGGGGAGGGGGTATGTATGTGTGTGTGTGTGCATATACAGTGTGTGGACGAGCATGTGTTGAAGTATGCATGCGTTCATATAGTAGTCGCAATGTATTTCAGTCATGATGAGTGAAGGTGCATGGTATAACTGACCAGTATGTTTTGAAAAAGTGATTACATTTGTTGTAAATTGTAAAACTGTTTTCAAAGAAATTTTGATTCTTCTGTTTGTTTTGTTAATTTGCAAACTGAAAGCAGGCATGTAGAAAGGTTATCTAACTATTATCTTTCCTATTGGTCTTGTCTATCCATTCGTCTGTGTATCTATCTATGTAGGTAACTATAGAGCCATACAGGGACAGAGAGACAGATATAGATAAATAGATAGATATAGACAGATGTATAGATCTCTCTGTAATCGTCGTGAGAGTCAGTCAGTCTGTTTTTCTGCATCTCTATAATCTCTCTCTCTCTCTCTCTCTCTCTCTCTCTCTATTATGTATATGTATATATATATATACATGTATATTGTTTGTTTGCTTGTTTTTTTTTTTCTAATTTTGTTGTTGTTGATTGATAATCTTTTCAAGGTTAAAGATAAGCAGAACAAATACTTTTTTCCCAATCAGGCCTTTGCCCCTAAAAGGCCTTGTGATTATCTAATTGAAACTAACAGAGGGGGAGGGAGGGGGAGAGAGAGAGAGAGAGAGAGAGAGAGAGAGAGAGAGAGAGAGAGAGAGAGAGAGAGAGAGAGAGACTCAAAGATTCAGAACTTAATTCAGATAAAGGCCTAGGCCCCTTACTGAGGGGGGATGCATGCAACTTAACAGGAGAAGAAAATCAAATGGAGAGAGAGAGAGAGAGGAGAGAGAGAGAGAGAGAGAGAGAGAGAGAGAGAGAGAGAGAGAGAGAGAGAGAGAGAGAGAGAGAGAGAGAGGGAGGGGACTCCATACTGTGCCAGATTAACAGACCATATACCTTTTTTTTTTCAATGCTGACATGTGTTGATTATGACGTTAAATTAGTTTTTCCTATGTGCTGACTTCAATTTGTTATGCTCCTGTTTCACTGTCTTTTTGTGTTTGTTCCTGAACCAGGGGGTGGTGTCAACATGGGCCAGCATTTAAATTAGTTTTTCTTATGTGCTGATTTCAATTTGTTATGCCCCTTGTTTCACTGTCTTTTGTGTTTGTTCCTGAACCAGGGGGTGGTGTCAGCATGGGCCAGCATTTAAATTAGTTTTTTCCTATGTGCTGACTTCAATTTGTTATGCCCCTTGTTTCACTGTCTTTTTGTGTTTGTTCCTGAACCAGGGGGTGGTGTCAGCATGGGCCAGCATTTAAATTAGTTTTTCCTATGTGCTGATTTCAATTTGTTATGCCCCTTGTTTCACGGTCTTTTTGTGTTTGTTCCTGCACCAGGGGTGGTGTCAGCATGGGCCAGCATTTAAATGAGTTTTCCTATGTGCTGACTTCAATTTGTTATGCCCCTTGTTTCACTGTCTTTTTGTGTTTGTTCCTGAACCAGGGGGTGGTGTCAGCATGGGCCAGCATTTAAATTAGTTTTTCCTATGTGCTGACTTCAATTTGTTATGCCCCTTGTTTCACTGTCTTTTTTGTGTTTGTTCCTGAACCAGGGGGTGGTGTCAGCATGGGCCAGCATTTAAATTAGTTTTTCTTATGTGCTGACTTCAATTTGTTATGCCCCTTGTTTCACTGTCTTTTTGTGTTTGTTCCTGAACCAGGGGGGGTGGTGTCAACATGGGCCAGCATTTAAATTAGTTTTTCCTATGTGCTGACTTCAGTTTGTTATGCCCCTTGTTTCACTGTCTTTTTGTTTGTTCCTGCACCAGGGGGTGGTGTCAGCATGGGCCAGCATTTTTAATTATTAGTTTTTCCTATGTGCTGACTTCAATTTGTTATGCCCCTTGTTTCATGGTCTTTTTGTGTTTGTTCCTGCACCAGGGGGTGGTGTCAGCATGGGCCAGCATTTAAATTAGTTTTTCTTATGTGCTGACTTCAATTTGTTATGCCCCTTGTTTCACTGTCTTTTTGTGTGTTTGATCCTGCACCAGGGGGTGGTGTCAACATGGGCCAGCATTTAAATGAGTTTTTCCTATGTGCTGACTTCATTTGTTATGCCCCCCTTGTTTCATGGTCTTTTTGTGTTTGTTCCCTGCACCAGGGGGTGGTGTCAGCATGGGCCAGCATTTAAATTAGTTTTTTTCCTATGTGCTGACTTCAGTTTGTTATGCCCCTTGTTTCACTGTCTTTTTTGTGTTTTTCCTGCACCAGGGGGTGGTGTCAGCATGGGCCAGCATTTAATTTAGTTTTTTCTTATGTGCTGACTTCAGTTTGTTATGCCCCTTGTTTCACTGTCTTTTTGTGTTTGTTCCTGCACCAGGGGGTGGTGTCAGCATGGGCCAGCATTTAATTAGTTTTTCCTATGTGCTGACTTCAATTTGTTATGCCCCTTGTTGTTTCACGGTCTTTTTGTGTTTGATCCTGCACCAGGGGGTGGTGTCAACATGGGCCAGCATTTAAATTAGTTTTTCCTATGTGCTGACTTCAATTTGTTATGCCCCTTGTTTCACTGTCTTTTTTGTTTTGTTCCTGCACCAGGGGATGGTGTCAACATGGGCCAGCATTTAAATTAGTTTTTTCCCTATGTGCTGATTTCAATTTGTTATGCCCTTGTTTCACTGTCTTTTTGTGTTTGTTCCTGCACCAGGGGGTGGTGTCAGCATAGGCCAGCATTTAAATTAGTTTTTCCTATGTGCTGACTTCAATTTGTTATGCCCCCCTTGTTTCACGGTCTTTTTGTTTTTGTTCCTGCACCAGGGGGTGGTGTCAACATGGGCCAGCATTTAAATTAGTTTTTCCTATGTGCTGACTTCAGTTTGTTATGCCCCTTGTTTCACTGTCTTTTTGTGTTTGTTCCTGCACCAGGGGGTGGTGTCAACATGGGCCAGCATTTAAATTAGTTTTTCCTATGTGCTGATTTCAATTTGTTATGCCCCTTGTTTCACTGTCTTTTTGTGTTTGTTCCTGCACCAGGGGGTGGTGTCAGCATGGGCCAGCATTTAAATGAGTTTTTCCTATGTGCTGACTTCAATTTGTTATGCCCCTTGTTTCACTGTCTTTTTGTGTTTGTTCCTGCAACAGGGGGTGGTGTCAGCATGGGCCAGCATTTAAATTGGTTTTTCCTATGTGCTGATTTCAATTTGTTTATGCCCCTTGTTTCACGGTCTTTTTGTGTTTGTTCCTGCACCAGGGGGTGGTGTCAGCATGGGCCAGCATTTAAATTGGTTTTTCCTATGTGCTGATTTCAATTTGTTATGCGCCTTGTTTCACGGTCTTTTTGTGTTTGTTCCTGCACCAGGGGGTGGTGTCAGCATGGGCCAGCATTTAAATTAGTTTTTCCTATGTGCTGATTTCAATTTGTTATGCCCCTTGTTTCACGGTCTTTTTGTGTTTGTTCTTGCACCAGGGGGTGGTGTCAGCATGGGCCAGCATTTGCAGCCTCCTCCTCATCCTTTCCCTTCTCCCACCCGATGCCTACACCCCTCCCTACCCCATCGGCTACGCCCCCTCCCCTCCTACATGCCCACCTCCCAGTCCCTCCCACACCTCGTCCGCTTCTGGTCCCAGCTGACCAGGGGCCGTCCGGATTTTCTTCGTCCCCTCCGGGACCTGCTCCTGCTCCGTCTGGTATGGTGGCGACCCCTGGTGGCCATGTTGAGCCCTCCGGGGAGTCTGCTGGCCCAGGTCCACAGCCAGAGGAGCAGAAACGAAGCCTGAGGGAGGGACGGAGTTTAGAGCTGTCGGCACACACGGTGACCACCCAGGTCGTCAACCCTCCAGGGATGGTGTACACTGCGGGAGGGTTTGGAGGTCAGGGGGTCCAAGGTCACGGAACGACACCGACAGGGTTTCAGCTGGCCATGGCTGACCACAGAGCGATGATGGGAATGGGTGGGGGTCCGGGCGTGGGGGTATGGGATGGGACAGAGTTAGGGCAGCGGGTCGGCACCCCCGGGGGATCCTACCCACCCACCATGCACCCCACGGCTATGGACTATGCACCTGGAGGGGGGGGTTCGTACCTCGGGTAGGGTCTCCTATGCCCCCACCCGGCACCACGATGACGGAACTGGACCAGCTCTGAACAGCTGTGATACTCCGCTCCATTCTGTGTGCGCGTCCCCATCTCCTTTCCTTCATGTCTACTACCTACGCAGCTGGTCGACTCTTTGTGTGGACAATCAGTAGTTCCCGTTTACGTCATGGTGTTCATCATCAAAGTCCTGAAGCATTCGGTGATCACTTTTTTTTTTTTTTTTTTTTTTTTTTTTTTATGTTGTAATGTTCATGCAATGTCTCATCTGAAAACATGTTTAGGCTGATCGACTGTGTTTTGGCCATAGTTCCTGATTTTCGTCAGCACAACAAGTCATCACGAAATGCAAGTAAAAATGGCGAAGCTTTTGTGAGAGATGTGATCAAAGTGTTTGTGAATGTGTATAAATAAGGAAAAAGCAGCACACTGCACTAGCTGAGAAGCAGTAGCAAGTCAGGTTCTAAAGAGCAGTGATGATTTTTTTTTTTTTTAAAGTGTAAGTTGTAACTCTGTCCTCCCCCCAGTCCATCTTTGACCTCTTATTTTTCGTTGTATTTTTTGAAATTTTATTTAATTATTTATGTATGTATTATTTATTTTTGTAAGTTCAGGCAGTAGACGTGCAGTTGAACATGAGAAGAAAACAGCAATTTTTTTTTTCTTCTGAAAACTAACAGTATAGTCAAAACCTGAAAGGTTACAATTGGACTGAAAAGAAAAACAGAATACATATCTCCACCCAAGAAGGGAAGCTTTTACAGTTATCCATTGTAGTGTTTAAAGTGCACCAGTTCATTTGTTGTTGTTGCTTTCGATTTTTCTAGCGGAGTCAGTTATGTCACTATTATTTGCAACACTTATCACTGTTTAGTGTTACTACTACTACTGCTACTACTAGTACTGCAAATGTTATTGTACCACAGTTAATGCTAATGATAAGGTATAGTAACAATGAATATTATGATTAAGAAAACAATTGAAAACAACACAAAAGTTGTAATGATAGTAACGATAAGTCTGAATGTGATTTAACATTTGTTTTGAAATTCATCATGAATTTGACCTGAGGGAGAGCAGATCTCTCGGAGTGATCAGGAGGGGATGGGTGGGGGAGAGGGCTGCGAAAGAAAGATGGTGGGGTAATGACTGGTGTTTGTAGCTGGTCTTCTGAAATCTGAAATTTTGAGAATGAAAACCTGTATCTCTCACACACACACACACACACACACACACACACACACACACACACACACACACACACACACACACACACACACGTCTAATATCACGATAAGTGGAAAGACGTAAAAATGAATTACACACACACACACACACACACACACACACACACACACACACACACACACACTCACCGATACACACACACACACACACACACACACACACACACACACACACACACACACTCTCTCTCTCTCTCTCTCTCTCTCTCTCTCTTTCTATTCTCTCTCTCTCACACACATACAAACACACACACACACACACACACACACACACACACACACACACACACACACACACATGCACACAGATATGTAAATGCGTTAACATTTCACAGGGCTTTGTTTGTGTTCTACATGTTTGAGCATTGTCCGATGCGTTCATGAATATGTTCCATCATTGAAAGAAACTGCTGCTTTCTGTCGCTGTGAATTTTTGGAATGGGATATCTGTGTGTATAAGTCATCTGTATCTTGATTATTGTGTGGAAAGCTCCCAGTTTACATGACCTCATCACTCGCTGAAAATGTGTGGTCCTCACGTATTTAGATTTGGTTTTATCATTGTGAAAACATAAAGACAGCTGCAACAACAGGGTGTGCTGAATATTTAACAAGAAACGGTCACAAGCCCATTTGAATGAAATCTGTACCTTTTTTCCCCCCCATGTCAGCACTTCAGAACTGTATGGATTTACTGTGGTCAGGAAGTGAATATCATACAGACAACAGTACCTTACACTGACACCCAGTCAGATGATTATTAATAGCTGATGGAGCTGATCATCGTATTGGAAAGGGGGAGAGATGCACCATGAAACACTGCTTCGATAATCATCCTAGAGGAAAGGAGGAGGGGAAGGGGAGGGGTAAATATCAAACACTGCACTGATAACCATGTCAGAGAAGAAAATAGGGGTGGGGGAGAGGATGTCTGGGGGGGGGGGGTGGGGGGGGGGAGGAAGATGTGGAGCGTGAGAAGGGATAGGGGACCAATTAAACGTAGCACTGATACCACTGCAAAACTTTCACATCAGCAGGATGAATAATCTCAAGGCCAGTTTTATAAACACTTGGGTGCCTAAGGCTTTGAAACTGGCTGGCTTGGTGCAGTTAGCTGATTTAGCTGTTCAGGCATCTGAAGTGAATGGTAACTCACTGGATCTGTGCTGGGAAAATGTCTCGAGATATTTGTTTTAGTGGTTTGAAACGTGCTGTAGATGTATCTTTGGCTGGGTCGCATTTTTGTCTTGTTTTTAATACTGTAATTGATGGGAAATAATTTTGATAGTAGATGACTGTTTTTTTAAATGTTTATTTATTTTTTTAATGCAGTTACTTCCCTTATTTTGTGAAGTCGGAGATTTGCTTTAAATCACTTTTTTTTGAGTGTGTGTTTTAGAGAGTCAGGCAACTTTTTACGAACTATTTTAGGTGGTTTTTTTTTTTAACCACACAGGATAAGGTGGGTTTGCTTTTTGTTTATTTTTATTCCAACAAAACAGTGCATTTACCTTATTTAGAAATGAACTCGCCCACCATCGGAAACTTTGCTTTAAATGTCACATTGGACAATCTTAGAATACAGTGGGAATGAAAGCGTCAGAAAATATTGGTTAAAATTTGTTTAAATTGAAGGGTGTAGGTTTCTTCTCATTAAACTTGTTTACTTTTGAAGTGCTTTGTTGTTGATAGGCTGTTTTGAAAAATTTGGTTCAGAGAATAGCTTGCTGAAGACTACACTCAGACTACCATCGAAGTTTGTAACCCTTTCAGCCCTTCATAGCATAGCTTGCTTTACATTCAGACTGATCTTGAAAGTCTTTAACCCTTTTAGCCCTGACATAGCATAGCTTACTTTACACTCAGATTGACCTTGGAAGTCTTTAACCCTTTCAGCCCTGACATAGCAAAGCTTACTTTACACTCAGATTGACCTTGGAAGTCTTTAATCCTGTCAGCTCGCGTTTTAGACATAGCATAGTATGCTTTACATTCAGGCTGATCTTGGAATCTTTAACCCTTTTAGCCATGACATAGCATGGATTACTTTACACTCAGACTGACCTTGAAAGTCTTTAACCCTTTCAGCCCTGATATAGCATAGCTTGTTTTAACACTCAGACTGATCATATAAGTCTTTAACCCCCTTCAGCCCTGTCAGACTCAAAGCATGGCTTGCTTTACATTCAGACTGACTTTGGAAGTCTTTAAGTCTTTTAGCTTGCTTTACACTCGGACTGATGTCAGAAGCCTTTAACCCTTTCAGTTCTGTCATATTGTAGCTTGCTTTACATTCAGACTGATTTTGGTTGTGTTTTAAGTCTTTAGGCTTGCTTTACATTCAGACTGACTTCGGAAGTCTTTAAGCCTCTTAGCTTGCTTTACACTCAGACTGACTGTGGAAGTCTTTAAGTCTTTCAGCTTTGCTTTACACTCAGACTGACGTCAGAAGTCTTTAACCCTTTTGGCCCCGATGAAGTGACTTGCTTCATATTCTCTTTAGCCTGGTATGTTGTGGTTGTTCAGTTGGGAGATTGGGGCTGCTTTACTCTTAACTATCATAATTGTGGATTGGCACAGCACAGAAAAAAAAGACATAGCTATATGTATAACTTGTCTGTAACATATCAAAATGTTGTTTTATTGAATTGCCATGAGACACATGATTCTTCGATTAAAAAATAAGGGGAAGAACAGTTCCTTCATCCCTTTAGAATTTTTTTTTTCTAAACAGATTTTAGCATTGCATTTCTTATAAAATGCAATAAAAACTTGACTTGTGTCATTGTCAAAATATTTTTTTGAAACAATACATTTATATGGCTTTTGTACTTACACTTGTGTATTTTATTTGCCAAGATTGTCTAGTATGATTTCATGTAAAACTTGCCTCTCTGTAACATTTTGTGTCAGAGAAAAAAAAACCAACATCTGATGAATATTCCTGACCCAGTAATTCAGAATTAATTTACTCAGAGCAGCACATGGTACAAGAAAGAAGTAGCAAAAGAGAGAAAAAAAAAAAAGTACATGTATTTATTATGCATGGAATAAGGGAAGAAGGGTTAAATGAAGTAGACTTGAGCCAAGTTTTTTCACCCAGCCTCCTGTCGAAGGAAAGAGTTAAACCTAAACTTATTTTTCAAGATTCAACAAGTTGACAGTATATGTTCATTTGATGGATGATAGTGTTTGATAATGTATTCAGAGAATAAAGAAATGCCTGGACACAACGTTGATAAAAGAAAAAGAGGTCATGGGTCTTACTGAAAACATTGTGTGAAATCATTACTCTGTGCAATTAAATGTACCTTTTATTTTCATTGTGGAGGGCCTACAAATAGAGAGAGCAGATTCTGCTTAATGAAAAATTGAGTTTCTGTGTTCACACAGTCCTGGAGTCGGTGAGCACATATGTACATGTCCGAGACAGTGTTTAGTATTTTAACATACTTTTGTAAATTTTGTTGTTATTGTTGACCAAATTTTTTTTTATATAATAACTCAAGTTTGTACTGAATTTGAAACAGAGTTTTTGTGTGTGTGTTTGTATGAAGATTATATCCAGTTTTATCACAGTCTTTGATAAAATGTAGTTGACTTTCTTCTGTGGAATATGTAGTTGACTTTTCTTGTGTGGATAGAAATGGCCCGAGTTTTGTCATTAGAATGGGCAACCAGTACCCTGAAGGTGTAACTATGGAGTTAGCGTAGCGTGACAACATCCCTCAGTTTCACAGGCAAACAGGTTGAGTGTTCATTTTACAATAATTTTTTTGATGTTTTGTGGTCTGATGGTGTTTTGGATATCATTGTCCTGTGTGCCACATTGCACACTTTATCACCAGCTTGAATCTGAATTCTCGCACAGGAGAAGCATGAAACTGTATACACAGTAATGGGGTAGGACACATACAGATTCGATTTTAAAAGGAGTGTTCAAACTCACCTGCTGTCAGTGAAGGGTATGCTGAGTGATATTGGAGGGTAAAAAAAAAAAAAATGATTATATTTTGTTTTCATGCAAGCCTCCAGAAGCGCAAATGAAAAGTTTAGGGCCTTGATTTTGACGATTCATGTACCATCTCCCATCTCACGTGGAAACCAGACGCTGACTTGCTGACCAGCACACTTTGACTCGGCATCAACTTAACAGCTGTTTGCCAGAGTTGAAACTTCTGCGTGCGTCCCATCAACAAGTTGACGTGCTGAGGTTTATGAACTTGAGAGAACGTAGAACCTTTTTTAATGCTGTAGTAAGCTGCATCTCAAGGGGTACCACCATGACCAGTGTGTGAAGCACCGAACTGCGGGAAGTCTGTCCTGTAGATCGAAAGCAGTGGAATTTTCTTTGTAGTAGAGGTTGTTTTGAGACAGGTCAGAGAGTGTTGTTCACCGAACACAATGGAGGAAGGAATTCAGTTCTCTCATTTCTAAAGGGTATCGAACTTGTAATAGGTGAAA
This sequence comes from Conus betulinus, assembly GCA_016801955.1. Classification (NCBI taxonomy): domain Eukaryota; kingdom Metazoa; phylum Mollusca; class Gastropoda; order Neogastropoda; family Conidae; genus Conus; species Conus betulinus. The sequence continues at coordinate 58,654 of JADBJO010004111.1, read as the reverse complement.
GAGATAGCATGGATGTATATTGATACGATAGAAGGAACATTGCTTTGACTGAAAAAGAAACCGCTTTTTCTGTACTACGTACTCTGTATCCGGTCTTACCTTGCATATGTTTGTTTATGGACAGTGTATGTGGTCCACGATTTTCACCAGGTGATGAGACACCTGTAAAAAAAACATTTCTGGCAGTCCTAAATTCTGATTAGAGTGCAGGCATATCGTTACTTAGGCTTTGTGTGAGATGCCGGCTTGCATGCAAACCGATCGCTTGGCACCAACCCATTGTTCAAGCTTGGCAATAAGGGGATCAGCTGCCCTTTGACATTCTGAGCAGACTGATCTCAACGGCTGAAAAGCTGCTGTGTGTATGATACCATGATGACCATTATAGTTAAATCTGTATTCAATTTCTGATTGGTGGAGGTAATTTTTTTTTTTGTTTTTGCACAGAACCAGTTTCTGTGAAAATGTTTTACATAGTGTTTATACCACCCATATTTTCTCATGATTTAGAGAATATTGATTTTTTTTTTCTTATTCTTTACAACCAAATAATCATATAAGTGATTTTATTGTGTTATTTTTTTGCTTTATAAATCGTCTGTTAACAACATATTAAAGAGGTTGTGGAACTTTATTTATTAAATGATTTTTTTTTTTAATGTAAAAAGACCAGTTGGTCAGTTTCATGAGGAAGTAAGAGGAGCAATCCACCAATTAAAGAATGAGTTAGCCACCCTGAGCTGATGAATTTAAAAAAGAACTCCCCATGTCTCTGGAATCTGATGGTTATAACGTGGTTTTGCTTGTGTGTTCCTTGTGATGTAGAGGCATTGAGATGGATTGTCATCTGTCCAAGCATGCCACAAATAAGGAATTGTCTAGATCATCGATCCCCTACAGACTTTATACATGTGCCAAAGACCTGCGGAAGAGAACTAGAACACACAACCAGATGAATGATTTCAGATTCATCCAGACCTTAACGTCAGCCATTGGTGGTGATAAAGATGGGAACAGTTTTGTGCTGGTTACTGGCAGACCACTCTTTTCACACACAGTGGTACCTTGTCAAACTTTTACATCGCATTCTAATGCATCACAGAGACTCCTGGGCTTGAAGAGGCAAGCAGGCCCCATGATGCATATTACATGATGAACCACGCATTATGAATGAATTGCTCACTATGAAAACCACTCAGTATAAACTCCAGCAGCTAGTCAGCGTCACAAGTACACAAGTCTTCTGGAGAAGAGGAAAAAAGAGAGAGAGAGAGAGAGAGGGGGAGGGAGAGAAGAGGGGGAGAGACAGAGAGAGATTGAAAGAGAGACAAAGGCATACATCTATGGCGTAGAAAGCAGTGAAGATTTCTGTGCACCTATTGATGGAAATGTTGATGATTCACTTTGAAAGATTACAAATATATTAGATAATCAGAACGGATGGAGCTGGATATGAGCAGTTCTCTTGAGTGTGTGTGTGTGTGTGTGTGTGTGTGTGTGTGTGTGTGTTTTTTTTTTTTTTTTTTTTTTTTCGAAATCTTGAATGCAGTGCAGTGCACATGATTTGATGAATGAATCACTCTATGGATAGTACTTTGTAAGTTGTAAAAATGGTACTAGTCTGTGTGTGACAAAGAGACATTCTTTTGGTGGTGCATGCTACTCTATTACGGAGAGGTGGAAGTACTCTAATCTGGGCAAGTAGTTGATGGACCCAAGGTGACAGCTTCCTATCGTTCTTCCTCCTTTCATCTCACACCAAACGAGTGTGTTTCGTCTTTGTCTGAGGAAGGAATGTTCCATCATGTTGACTCTTCTGTCACAATCAAACCATCATGTGTGTGTGTGTGTGTGTGTGTGTGTGTGTGCATGTGTGCGTGCATGTGTGTGTGTGTGTCTGTGTGTGCATGTATGTGTACGTGTGCATGTACGTGTGTGTGTGTGTGTGTGTGTGTGTGTGTGTGTGTCTCTCTCTCTCTCTCTCTCTCTGTATCTCCTGCGTACATGTGTGGGGGGGGCACACGTATATGAACATGCGCAAGCATGTCTATGTATTTGTATGTGTGCACACCTCCCCAAAGTCAGCGTTCAGTGCTTTATCTTTTACAAAATATATCGTCTTTGGCCACAATCCACATGTTGATTTATCAGCCACATGAGCCTCTATATTGTGTTCACCTGCTACATGCTGCTAACTACCAAGCTGAACCAGCACAAAGTTTTCCCTTTCAGTAACATTTTATTTAAAGCCCTGCTTTCCATTTTTATGTGTTATGCAGTTATTATATTGTTTTTCAGTTCATGTTTGTTTTGATTTATTGTTTTTGTCACGGATTTAAAGAAAAGGGTTTTTTTTGAACAGCGCTGATTTTAAGTACTACTGCCTTATATAACCTAGTCTTTTGGTAAGTTTCAGATCTAATGAGAGAGAGAGAGAGAGAGAGAGAGAGAGAGAGAGAGAGAGAGAGAGAAGTACATGTGTATTTGTTATGTTTGTGTGTTTGCTTGTGTGTGTGTGTAGGTGTGTATATGAGTGTGTATGTTTGCATGCATGCATGGTTTTTTGCAGATCTCGTACAAATATTGAAATAATAATCATGCAGTGTCGTTTGCTTCGCCACTTCAAGCAAATAGAAAAGATGGTTTGCTTCTGTGTGTGTGTATGCGTTATTGTGTGTGTGTGTTATATATGTGTGTGTGTGTGTGTGTGTGTGTGTGTGTGTGTGTGTGTGTGTGTGTGTGTGTGAGAGAGAGAGAGAGAGAGAGAGAGAGAGAGAGAGAGAGAGAGAGAGCACATGCAAATGTGTGCAAAATGTTTGTGTTTATACACTTTTTGTATCCGCAATGTAAGATTGTGATGCACACATTTTGGTTTTTAAACTGGTGTTTGTGCGCTAGTAGACCTTATCTTTTAAAGGTATTGGATTGTGAATTCATCAACCCTTTGTTATTTTTTTCTTTTTTTTTCAATATGTTTTAGTGTTTTACTTTATCTCATACACAGGTCAGTTCATATTACTGATTGGTGGAGTCATTTCCTTGCATTTCTCGTTTTGTTCACTGATTTCTGAAAAACTTTTTTTTTAATGTTGAAATGTAGATATAGAGGTCAGATTCCAGCATTGAAGGGCCAGTTCTGTAAAAAGCTGAACCAAAGATCAAGGGCGAGAGGAATTAGGGCGAGGGAGCTAAAATACAGAAATCAGCTTTCTCGGATGACGTTCATTTTTTTCTTTTCACTTGTGTATTGTACTTATTATATGTATTGTAGGACTATGACGGTGCAGCTGGTATATCACCTTTTAACCGTGTTCAAATGAGATAATTGATATTATCATGTTTGACCTATCACCATGTTTGCCATTTCATCGTTTCATATCACTGTGTCATTCATTTGCCATTCTACCATTATCTTGATGTTGGCATCATCATCTTGTTATCACCATTGTCATTGTATCTGCATCATCATGTTATCATCAGTATATTATTTGGCATTGTCATCATCATCATCATATATTATCATCCCAACATTATCATCGGTATGTTATTAGCTTATCTTTACTATCATCGTGCTGTCATCATCATGTCATCATTCTATCATTTTGAATCGTTATTTTATAATCTTCGTATCATCATACTGTCATCGTTATGTCTGTCATTGTCATGTCATTATGATGCTGTCGTCACATCCTATGATCAGTGAGTGGCAGGGAAAGGAGGGCAAGGACATACCTTGTTCTCTGTCACATGCAGCCAACTTTGAATAATAGTCTCCATGTTCATTGGTTTCAGTACACCATGAGGAATGCTGGATGGTTTCCATCTTCTTCTCCCCCCCCCCCCCCCCCCCCCCCCCCCCCCCCCCCCCATAAACCTCCCCCCTGAAATCCCTGAGTGCATGCTGCGTATTTTCATAGTTCCACAGCCCAACGAAAATGCCGACATGTAGGATATTTGACACGGGTGAATGATATTGTGCTGGGGTATACACACATGAAAGGGATTCTCCATGTCAGTCTTTGCACAGGTTGAGCAAGGTATACACACAGGGGGTCAGTCTTTGCACAGGTTATACACACAGAGGGGATTCAAGCTGTGTCAGTCTTTGCACAGGTTGACTGGGTTATACACACAGAGGGGGTTCAGACTGTGTCAGTCTTTTGCACAGGTTGACTGGGTTATAAACAGAGAGGGGCTCAGGGATGTGTGTCAGTCTTTGCACAGGTTGACTGGGTTTAAAACACAGAGGGGGGTCCAGGCTGTGTCAGTCTTCGCACAGGTTGACAGGGTTATGCACACAGAGGGGCTTTAGGCTGAATCAGTCTTTACACAGGTTGAGTGGGTATACACACAGAGGGGTTGAGGACCTATCGATCTTTGCACAGGTTGAGGAAGGTATACACACAGAGGGGGTTGAGGCTGTGTGTGGCTCTTCCCACAGGTTGACCAGGGACATGGGAAAAGTTCTGGTCTGCTCCTCATCCTCCAGGCGTTGATGGGGTTTGAATTTGCCACACTCAGACCGGAAGTTCAGTGCTGTAACCGCTTGTGTCACTCTTTTCATTTCAGTGGAAAAATCCTGCTGCGCTTAACTGCTTCTGGTACCCTCTGATATTGCTGTTACCTACACTAAGGCAAAACACCTCTGCTTAAAAAAAAAAAAAAAATTGAAAATTTTTTTTTTTTTTTTTTTTTAAGGGAAAGACAATTCATATGTGATTTTATTTTTCAAATGGAAGTTGTGAAGATGGAGATACTTCCCATGAATTTTTCTTTAGGGATGTGGAAAATATGAAATATGAAAGATTGTGTCGGCTACAAAATGCTGATATTTCCATGAAAATTTAGTGCTTTATACTATAGATAGTCATCAATTTATCAAGGTTATGCATCAGTTCTGTGTTCATGTTCAGTTGAAAATTTTTTTTTTCACTGAAGTATTCTTTGTGTGCAATCTTCTCTGACAACTGTGCTAGTTAATCGCTAGCAGCAGTCCCTGTGGGAAAAAAAAAAAAAAAAAAAAAAAAAAAAAAAGAAAAATTGAGAGTCAGTGTGGTGCTTTGAGTCTACGACTCTGTAGCAACTAAAACACAGGAACACCCTCATCTTGGAGAGCCTAAAACAGGACGTTAAACTCGCCATACACAGGCGGCTGTGGACCAAAGTTTTTATGATGGGAGCAAGAGTTACCCTACTTGTTCATTACTAGGATAGTCGGTCGGGTTAGGTGAGGGTTGTGTCACACAGTAATTGCTAAACAACAATTTTGTCAAAGTGGGCATGCAGCACAATGCTTTGAGCATGTCCTGTCTGACATGTTGCTGGAAGAAAAAAAAAAAATCAAAAGCCGTTTTATGCAAGAACTCATGCCACAGCTTACTCAGTGTTTCGCTGAACTCATTCCTTGCTTTTCGTATATAGAGCAAGTGATGTGTGATGAGAGATTATGCCTAGCTCGATAGTCTAATAGAAGACGAATGCACAGACCTGCTTCAAATTTTTATCATAATGAAAAGTTTGTGTGGAATTGATTTATTCCATTACCACTGAATTGGTGAGTATGATAGCGAAGATTGAAAGAGGCAGCGCCATAAAGTCAGCAGGTGGATCACACTGATCATTGATTTTGTGCCCCAGTTGAGCAGTCAGCGCTTCATTGAAAAAGGATGGAATGTGTGGCATGTGTGCGATGGGTATTTCCTTCTAACATGCCTCCAAAGAGACAGCTTCGAAGTGCTCATTGTTGTAAAAAATGTGGGCTGCTTTTGCGTGAGTGTTTTACAGGAAACTGATGTGACATAACTTTTTTTTTTCTTCTGTTGCTTAAGTACTGTTTTTCACTTCTACTACACCGCTACTACTACTACTACTACTACTACACAGTAGAAATACCTCACCAAAAACATCATCACTCTGTGTAATTAATTGCTGTTGGGGCATTCATTTTTTACAGCCACAGATGAATCCGTTGATCACATCCATGTGTGTTCAGTCATTGTTTTTCAGTGTGTGTGGAAATCACAGATCCAGATTACACTTAGAAAGCACAGGAAAAGTCCATCATTATACGAAGTGTGGGACTTCCAAAGAGAACCAGCCCAAAATGGCCGCAGCAGGATGTGTTGGGTTCATCATTGTCATCCCTCTGAAAATGCTGTATTTCATGCTTGCTTATTTATTAATTTGATGATATGACATCTTATTTGGCTGACAGATTATTATGATTGCTTTCTTCACTGTTTTGTTTTACACATTGTTCTTGGTAATTTTTTTTAATGTAATTATTGTATTTTCATCATTCGCTTCATAAAGACTGACTGCAGGTAGACTCATTTCATGTTCATTAGTTCTTGAGTATCAAAACGGCAAGTTGTGTGTACCCCAGTGTGAATGTTGGAGAGTGTTCAAGATATGGCTATGTTCCTGCCTTTTGAACGTACTCTCTGTGCTGGAAATTTCACCTCTGGTGGCTCGTTCATCTGTTCCTCTTCCAGAAAGTCTATGCAGTTTTTTTCTGTTGTCACTCTTTTTTGTAAGGAACCAGCTTTTCTGCTGCAGTCCGTCAGCTGTAGTGAAAATGTCAACACTGAACAAAGTGGACTCTAGCAGTCCGTGTGACAGAATCTGTTCATAGGAGTGTTTATTTTGGTATTATTATTATTATTTTGCATTTAACAGTTAAAAAAAATTAAATTGAACTTTTTAACTTGTTAACTGTGGTCTTAAATCAAGCGAAATCACTACACTCTCTCTCTCTCTCTCTCCTTCTGTCTCTCTCTGTGTCTCTCTCTCTGTGTCTCGTTCTCACATATATTTCTTTCTACTGTATTGCTTTCACCTGATAGATAATGAGGGATGGCTGAAACCCTCAACACAGCCTACTTCAAACCACTGAAGGATATCAATGATTGAGATATTAAGCAGTGAATTGAGGTATACATGTTTAGTGAATAGTTCTAGTGTGTTGGTGGCTCTTTGTTTATTTAAAGCACAGGATTCTTCTTTTCATGGGGTGACAGCCGGGAATTAAGTTCTGTACCGTTTTCAGGGGTGGGGTAGAATAAAAATTGAAACCACAACCCTAAAAAAAAAGGCTCTGTACTAGTGGCTGGAGTGCATTAGAATAAAACTGAAACTACAACCCAGAAAAAGGCTCTGCACTATTGGCTGGAGTGTACTAGAACAAAACTGAAACTACAACCATGAAAAAGACTCGGTGAGTTTGGCTGAGGTATATTAGAATAAAACTGAAACTACAACCCTGAAAAAGGCTTATGCTGTTGGCTGAGGTGTGTGTTAGAATATAGCTGAATCTACAACCCTGAAAAAGGCTCTGCACTGTTGGCAGGGAAGTTTTAGAGTGAAACTTAAATCACAACCCTGGGAAAGGCTCTCTTCTATTGGCAGAGGTATATTAGAATAAAACTGAAATTACAGCTATGAAAAAGGCCATGTACTGTCGGCGGCGGTTTTAGTCGAATGAGACTGAAATTAGAACCCTGAAAGAGGCTCTCTTTTTGTTGGTCAGGATGCATAGGATTAGATTGAAATTACAAGCTCTTAAAAAGCCTTGTACCGTTGCCCGGGGTTTATTACAATAAAACTGAAACTACAAACTGCAACCCTGATAAAGACTTTACATTGTTGGCAGGGGTGTTTTAGAATAAAACTGAGTCTACAATCCTGAAGAAAGGCTCTGCACAGATGACAGGGATGTATTTCTATTGCTCTCTGAAAAAGTCCCTGTACTGTTCGCTGATATGTATCAGAATAACTTTAAAACTGCAGCCCTGAGGCAAAAAAAAAAAAAAGAAGAAAAAAAAAAAAAAACAAACAAACAAAAAAAAAAACCCTGCGTGGGTGATCGAGCTGTACTGTGAGACATGACAACTGATGCTTTTAAATCGCTAGAGGATGCGACTTGACCAGGAATTGTGTGTTATACGGAAAAATGACCGTGCATTTCCGTGTGTTTTTATTTATCTAATTTAAAAAAAAAAGATTTACATATACATTATTTTACTGGGATTTAACGGTTTCTTTGCACATTCTGATGGTAGCTGTGCAAAAAGCATGAAAGATCACCGTTTCTGGTTGCTCTTATGTTTATGTTCTTTGTAAATAAAAGTCTGGAGTACAGATCCTCTAACATTGAATGATGTTGTGTGTGTGTGTGTGTGTGTGTGTGTGTGTGTGTGTGTGCGCGTGCGCGCATGCCTGCATGTGCATGTGCATGTGTGTTTGTGGCAGAGAGAGAGAGAGAGAGAGAGAGAGAGAGAGAGAGCACAGAAGCGTACGATCCATTCAGTTGTATTGAAAATGCTCCTCTGTATTTTGACACGCAAACTCTGTGCACAAAGTATGCAGCCTGCATGTATGCCTATGTAATGGGTATTCCTCAAACATTTGTGCTCCTCCTTTCAATCCCTCTCTACCCCCCAATCCACAACTCTCCCCCCCCCCCCCCCACCTCCACTTCTCCCAATGCCCACTCCTCCCTCCTTCGTGTGCACGCCTGTATCACAGGTACTCATGTTTATATGCGTGCAACTCATCATATTCTGTCTATCCACCCCTTACCCACATAATAACAACACGAAGTTTATGATTTCATCTTTAAAAGAAAAATAGAAAAGGATATGTTAAAAAAAAGGGGCAATGATGAAATGAGACCAACCAACCAACCAAACAAAAAAAAAAAAAAAAAAAAAAAAAAAGAAAACAATTGTTTTTTTTTACTCACGCACAATCACATCAGAATTGAGTGCAAATTCATGTTTGGAATGGTCTTGTTTTCTCCACCATCCAATCAACTTTGTTGTGAGATTTTTCTCGTGAGTGTCTCGTGTGAACCCACGTTACCACCATTCTGCTCACTTCAGCTCCCAGTACAAAGCCACACCCAGGGTCATCCTGTTGCTAACCCAGCACCAGAGTCCAAAAGGAGCCATCAGTATCAGAGTGTCATGGGAAAACCCACCAGAGAAGACGCTGCACAGATGTCAAGCCACTTCAGTAGAGTCCAGTGTCTTTTGCTCTGTTTCGAGCCAGGATTCGCGGTACGCCACCTCCTATGACCCCTGCAGACAACATGAGATAGCGTCCCTGTCCAACGGCGCCACCACATTCATCCAACGACAGTCACAATGTTCTGCCGATGCTGATGACTTGGCACACAAAATACGTTGCGCTTGAACATGGCGAGGAGATCGAAACTGAGATTATCATGAGAGCGGTCACGAAAAACTACAGTATTTTCTACTTTTCTTTTCTCACACTAATCAGTGAGAATGAATGTGAAGCCATAGAGTACATTGTTCCATTCTGGTATGAGGCGTCATGGTACGGCAATACTCCGCGGTTCTTTACTCGATATTTCCTGATGTCAACCAGACCAGGGAGATGCAGACACCTACAGTGTTGTTCAGGAAATCCGAGCAACGCTCTCAGAGAGCATCCATTGAGTGGATGAATTCTATTGTGTAGTTCCAGTCACGGACTGCAGTGCCTGGCGACTTGCTGTCCACAAAGGAGCAAATAGCTATGGGTCATGCCATTGGTCCCAAGGTCGTTGGTCCCAAGGTCCATTGGTCCCAAGGTCCATTGGTCCCAAGGTCCATTGGTCCCAAGGTCCATTCCATTGGTCACAAGGTCCGTTGGATTTATATGGACCTTGGGACCAACAAATCTTGGGACCAACGGACCTTGGGACCAACGAACCTTGGAACCCAATGAACCTTGGGACCAACGGACCTTGGGACCAACAAATCTTGGGACCAACGAATCTTGGGATCAATGAATCTTGGGACCAATGAACCTTGGGGACCAATGGACCTTGGGACCAATGACACGCTTCCAATAGCTTCTTTGAGAAGCGTTTGCAGAAACTGGTCCAGGAGCGCCGAGCCCGCAAAGAGAGGAGACCTGACCCAATGACAACTGTCGCATGCCCAGAGTGCGGACGTATCTGTGCGTCCAGCTTTGGCTTGCGCTCACACACGCGGAGTCACTGACGTCGTCGTCGACCACAACGGACATCCATGATGATGGTTCCGGTCTTCCCGTTTGGGCATGTAGCATGCTGAACTGTGGGCAGGGGCTGACGGGGATGAATTATCTCACAAGTAACTGACTCTTACGGGGCTCGACTCCATGACCTTTCATTAAACACTCTTTGACACTAACCACCGCGCCACAGCGACAGGTCAAAGTTCACATTTTGCTTTAAAAAAAAATATAGCCAGTTCACCTTTTGTTAAGAACAGAAAAAGCTGGTCAACTTCGTGTTGTTCATTACAACAAAACCACGCAAAAAAAAACAAAACAAACAAAAACAAGAAAGCATGCATGCAGGTGCGCACACACACACACACACACACACACACACACACACACACACACACACACACACAAGACATAGAGACAGACATACCAACACATACACAAACCCACCTGATGTACGCTGCAGCTTCACAACCTCCCATTTCTACAGACACAAATACGCACACACAGCTCGCAACCCCTCACCCCCTGTCTCCTTTTGCGCAAGTGATTCACGCAGAGGCAAGAAAGGCACAAAGGACTGAGTGAAGCACAGGTCGTGACCAGGCACTGTCAGTGGCCAACAAAGAGGCCCACGTTAGGATTATGTTCCTCTTCAGAGCTGGCATACAGCACAGATAGGGGAACAAAAATCTTGCACTGCGTATCAGGACTGGATGAAAACTCTGTGTGTGTGTGTGTGTGTGTGTGTGTGTGTCAGCACACACATGTGTGTATGTGCGTACGCGCGTTTTTTATGTGTGTATGAGAGAGAGAGAGAGAGAGAGAGAGAGAGAGAGAGAGAGAGAGAGAGAGAGAGAGAGAGTGTGTGTGCGTGTGTGTGTGTGTGTGTGTGTGTGTGTGTGTGTGCATGCAGCTACCTTATCTTCCGAGCTCACTTACAGGCATTCATAAAGGACTTGTTTCAGCTCCCTGCCATCCCATTCATCTCCCCCATTCAACACACACACACACACACACACACACACACACACACACACACACACACATACACAAAGACAGACAGACACAGATACACACAGACACAGACACACACGCACGCACGCACGCATGCCGTACGCATGCACACACACACACACACACACACACACACACACACACACACACACACACACACACATGCGCCGACGCACACACATGGGCCTATGCCTACACATCATACACACACGTGTACATTCACTACATACACATAAAAAAAAAAAAAAAGGTAGATAGGCACTCAAGGTCTGACCAGCGCGTTGGGCTAATGCGTAGGTCAGGCATCCGCTAAGTCGTAGCCACGAGACCCTCTTCTTCAATTGTCTCATCTTAGTTGTTAATTCATTTATCCATCAGCTTCAAATTATTCGTAGTGTGGTCTCAAAACTTAGCGGATGTGGTGTAGCCTATATGGACTAGTCCGCACGCAGTGACGCCTCCTTGATGAAACTGAAACTGTAACTCAGTGGAGCACTTCTTTTGGTCCTTACTGGTGATGAATGGTTTCCTGTTCTGAACACATTTGAGACACAGCCTCCACCGGATAGGAAGAGAGAATTCTGAGATAAACTCGTCCTTTGAGACTATGCATAGCATCGATGTATGGAGAACAAAATACAGCAAAAACACTTTTTGACACATACAACAGACGAATTCACATGCATCTTCCTACCAGTCACAACCACCAATCACAAAGTAGCTGACAGAAGTCACAAAGCCAAAACGTATGCTAATATGTACTTGAAAAAACAAAACAAAACAAAAACAACAAGATGCAAAGCATATAAACGTACTCCCAGTGTATCTTGAATACGCGTGAGATATTCCATAAAGAGGAAAAACCCTTTTGGGCCGTTATAGTCGTTAGTAACGGCTCTTCTGGAAAACATCGGCCATTATCTGTGATCCATAATGAACATACCCACAAATTTTCAGAAATATCGGACAAGTACTTTCTAAGGTTTTCCATAAAGAAAAAAAACTGTTATGAGCCGTTATAGCAGTTAGTAAAGGCCATAACGGTAAAATAAAAACATCGGGCATGATCCGTGACCCATAATGAACATACCTACAAATTTTCAGAAAGATCGGCCAAGTACTTTCTGAGATATTCTATAAAAATGAAAAACCGTTATGGGCCGTTATAGCCGTTAGTAATGGCTATAACAGTAAAATGAAACATCTGTCAGATCCGTGACCCATAATGAACATACCTACAAATTTTCAGAAAGATCGGCTAAGTACTTTCTGAGATTTTCCATAAAGAAGAAAACTGTGATGGGCCGTTTTATAGCCGTTAGTAACGCTACAACGGTTAAATAACACATCAAGCATCATCCATGACCCATAATAAACATGCTACAAATTTTCAGAAAGATCGGCCGAGTGCTTTATGAGATATTCCATAAAGAAGGAAAACCATTATGGGCCGTTATGCCGTTAGTGACGGCTGTAACGGTAAAATAACTGTCATGCTTACCGGAGTCGTGCCACACACGCACGCACCACCGCCAAAGCAAAACTCCGCAAACGCGCGCAATCACTCCTTTCACCCAATACACAACTTCGAAAAGTTTTTTTTTTCTCCCCCTCCTCCTACGGGAGAACACATAAAATTAGTACATACAATTCTCAAATGAACTTATCCACACCTCCTCTCCAATGGCGGAGGCAACACAAAATAAACACAAACACACCTGCTCTCCACCAAGGAGGTAACACCAAATAAACACAAATACACCTCCTCTCCACTAGGGAGGTAACACCAGGTACTGTTTCCCCTTCAGGTGAAACATTCATAAAACATGGGGGTTATCACCGTATTTAAACTATATACCATTATCTTGTAACCTCAGCACAGAAGATTAATCAAATCACGATTCACAACAGTTGAGGTTATATAGTAGAGTCATAACATCATGGGGGAATGCGCCAGAGTCATTCTTCATCCACATGGGGAAATGCGCCAGAGTCATTCTTCATCCACATGGATTATTGACTTCTGATACCGATACCAAACAGCCCTCTCCGGCCCAAAGGGGCGCTGTCTGGCTGGAATCCTCCTCTGTGAGGAAGGGTACTACGGGTAAGGTCCGCCCACCCATCCCAGGCTGGGATCAGGTCTGGCACCTCCACCACCTTCAAACACGGCCACCCGTGGCCCGGCGTGAGACAGGCAACCTGTCAACACACTCGGAACCACGTGCAATAACTAGAACTTCAGCATGAAGATGTAAACAGTAGTAACCTTTTCTTATAAGTTTTTACTTTAAATATTACTTTTCCTTTCTTTTCCCATTCTTTTATAAAGGCATGCCACAGGTGTAACCACGCTGGTTCTTATCCTTTTCTTTTCTTTTGAATACAAATGTTTTCTTTAATTTTACCCCAAAGATTTCACTTCTCTCTAGTTAAACATTAATGACAAAACATACCTCAACGATGCATCAGCCTTGCATCGGTCTTCAATCGCTGTAATCAAAACAGACCATGCGACTCCCCCGGCTGGCGTAGAGCAAGCGATTATAGAAGTTTCTAGCTAAGTTAAATAGCGCGCGCAGCACTCCCAAGCAGTACTCACCCGGGCCGCTACCAATGGAACAACGCCATGCAATCACATGATCTTTTTTCTCTCAATACCCCACTACCTCTGACGTTCAATCTTAAGACTGTTGATATATACAAAACAACATGTGCACACGACACTTCACACATCCTGTGCACATGACAATAACACATCGGGCATAATCCGTGACCCATAATGTACATACCTACACATTTTCAGAAAGATCGGCCAAGTACTTTCCGAGATCTTCTATAAAGAAGAAAAACCGTTATGGGCCGTTATAGTGGTCGGTAACGGCTATAACGGTAAAAACGAACATCGGGCATGATCCGTGACCCATAATGAACATACCTACAAATTTTCAGAAAGATCAGCCAAGTACTTTCTGAGATATTCTATAATAAAGAAAAACAGTGATGGGCCGTTAGTAACGGCTATAACGGTAAAAAAAACACATCGGGCATCATCCATGGCCCATCATGAACATGCCTACAAATTTTCAGAGAGATCGGTCAAGTACTTTCTAAGATATTCCATAAAGAGTGAAAACTGTAATGGCCGTTATGGCCGTTACTACAAATTTTCAGAAAGATCAGCCCAGTAGGTTTGTCTGGAGCGAGTGGAACACATTTTGACCACGGACGGACAGACAGACAGACACACACACACACACACACACACACACACACACACACACACACACAGACGGCATTTCTTCGTTTCCATTGTAAAGTATTCCCTGTTCTATAAGAACTGGGAGTACAAAAGCAAACAAACATAAAAGAGGCGAGAATCAATAAACAGAGATGATGACAGTTTCAAACATGAGGTGACTGTAGGCGGAAACTGAAACAAACTTGAGAGAAAAATTACTATGCCACCAAAACGAAAGAAACAAAGAACAAAAAAGAAGATGTGGCCAGACAAGACGCCCAGCTTTGAAGTTCTGGTAAACTGTGGATTTCCCAGGTAGACAACTTTTCAGTTACGGAGTTATTCTGGAGGCAACCCTGAGACCTGCAGTGTGGGCACACTGTACTGAAAACACACTGTCCTTGATAGACCCTTGCTGGAGAATTCTGGCCTGTCAAAGCACAAAGATGAACAAAGGTGGTGCCATTAGGGTAAAGGGAAACAGGAGAAGGTAGGGTCTCCACCACCACCACCACCACCCCACCACCACCCACCGTTAAATGATTACCGTTCGGGGTGGAAGGGGTAATAATCATGGCTGAGCCCGATTTACGTTGGTTCTTTTTCCATCTTCTTTTTTAACCTTGAGTCCTCAAAGATAATATGACGTGAATGTTTAATGAAAAGAAGCTGATGTAGACAGCAGATTGTTTGAAACTTCTTTGTAACGTGTTTAGAAATACTGAATTAGATGCTTTATCAGTCAGTGTACAATGTATTCCAGCATGCATTAGTAGCATTGCGTATCTTTCTATGTATCTTTTCCTTGCTTCATTGTGTTCCGATTTTCAAAGCATCTTAAATTACAAGAATGAATAAGGCGTGCTGAAGAAGAAGGACAACAACTTTGCTTTTAACATGTGTATCGAAATCCTGTGTTTGATTAGAAATTAAACAGAAACTTGTACTGCATTGTAAATGGGATGCAACATAATGCAAATTGTTATTTTGAAGCAAATATAATTTCGCCAACTTTTTTTTTTTTTTTTATTTGGGAATGTTTTTACGCGTTCCAATCCCTTTTCCTTTCTTTTCCCTTTCTCTTCCATCTTTCTTCTTTTCAGTGGTTACACTGTGTTATAATGCTTCCGTTAAATCCTGCAGTTGTGTTACAGTATTCTTATTTTGTTTTGACTGGAAATCAAACCGTCACCGTAAAATCGTACTGTTTAGCTTGTCAAACTGGACAAGAGAAAAAAAAAACAGACAGAATCAGAACATTAAATGATATTCATTTTATTGTATATTGTACTCTTAGCTTCGCGCACTAATTAGAAAAAAAAATCATTCATAGACAAACTACCACACTGTTATCTCTCTCTCTCTCTCTCTCTCTCTCTCTCTCTCTCTCTACATCATCCCTGTTTACCTCTGCACGTTTGTTTTTCCCTTTCAAGCTCAGAATTAATGACAAATGCAGGTATCAAGCTCCACATCACTGCAGTGAAAGAAATAAATCATGTGCTACGTAACGATCAGACACAACACACATACATGTGTGTGTGTGTGTGTGTGTGTGTGTGTGTGTGTGTGTGTGTGTGTGTGTGTGTGTGTGTGTGTGTGTGTGTGTGTGTGTGTGTGTGTGTGTGTGTGTGTGTGTGTGACGTATTGTGTATGTATTGATGACAATATCTATCTACCTATATCTGGAGACACACACACACACACACACACACACACATATCTATCTATCTATCTATGTTAATATCCACACACACACACACACACACACACACACACACACACACACACACACACACACAAGTGCGCGTGCATGCACACACGAACGCATACACACACAACACACGCGCACATACTCCCCCCCCACATGTGTGCGTGTGTGTGTGTGTGTGTGTGTGTGTGTGTGTGTGTGTGTGTGTGTGTGTGTGTTATTCTGTGTGTGTGGTGGATGGGTGGGAGTGGATGGGTGGGTGGGATTTGTTATTTGTGATTTGTTAAATATAGATCCATCATCATGTTTTCATGGCCATTCTTAATCTCTCTTTGGAGATTATTAAGTGTTCTTGACTTGATTTGACTTGATTTGACCGACACAGTTTTTAAGTGTAAGTTCGCAATCTTTAAAAGACCGACACATGTTTAACTATTCCTCACAGAGAAAATTGCCCAGTCTTAAAGGACATACAGGCCTGCAGTTTTGTTGTTCCCTATCATACAAGATTTCTACTTTGTAGAAATAGGCAAAGTCTGCAGTGATCTGTATTGGGTACATTCACTAGCTTTCAAAGAATGATACAGTATTTATAATTCTGTGTAATGAAAGTTCATTAACCGTCTATTAAAGACCTACACACTTGAAAGAGAAGTTTGACCAGGTTTATAGCACTGACGCTGTTTTATTGTTCCATATAATACATGTCTATATTTAGAAACACACACGGTTTAAAATGATCTGTTTTGGGTATGTTTACTAGTTTTAAAACTGAAACAGTGTTGATAGGTCTGTATTACTCAAGTTTGCTGACAATACGAGACTTATACAGTTACACAGATTCCGTGATTTAAACGACTGATAAGTTTTGAAAGTGTAAGTTCGAATCCGTTTCGACAGAGTGATATTGTAAACCGTTTATGTTCGATAATTGGTTACGGAGGCTTAATTTAATAACAAATGCGGAAATGCTCAATCCATGAGTTGAAGGCGTCTAAAACAAAATATATTCATACGGCTAAAATATGACAGAATGAGGTGAAACGAAGGACTCGATGCGCAACTTGCATTTCTAATCACTGGTCATATTAAAATTAACACAAAAACTAACATAGGAGAAAATTTGTCCTTAACGGACTGGTTTTAAGTATTATTCCTCTTATTTCAGCATGAATGTAAAAAAGTGTCAAAGTACTACGGTTGAGCATAAAGAAAAGACACATACACGCACGCACGCACACACGCACACACGTCAATGATTCTTTACACTGATTCACACTGAAAAAGTGTTCAAACTGTTTGCTGCTTCGTTTGATAGTATGTTTGATAAGGCAATCATCTCAGATCACTGAGCAGAAAGCATTATATAACCTTTATCTAAAATGTAGATGTTGAGGATCCTGGTAATACAGACGGATATCCTAATGCTATACAAGCAGTGAACTTTATAGTTCTGTGGTAAAAAAACATTCATGAATAGATTGAGCTGCATTACATCACAGGGGAATATCAAGCGGAGTTTGGAAAAGGCTACTCACCCTCTGATCACAAGTACACAGGATGTAAAAAAGTTTTAAAACCGTAAACTTTCAGCTAACCTTTACTGACTTTGAGACAGCTTTTGACTCCGTAGAAAGCAACCTACTGTGGCCTATTCTTGTTAAAAACAATATCAAGGAATGACCTTTTCAATGTATTCATCGCTTTAAATTGCAACCACAGGCAGAATTCGTTCGTTTACAGATTATGTAAAATGTACACGACGGGTACAACTAGGTCACGTTACCAGTCGAATGCCGTTTTCTTTGTTTGTAAATGAAAAAAAACGATAGAAACGATCAGAAAGGGAAGTTTAAGTTTCATCAAGGAGTTGTCACTGGGGGTGCGGACTAGTCCATATACGCTACAGCACGTCTGATAAGTTGTAAGACCACACTGCGCATGATTTAAAGCTGGTTAATAAATGAATTAATAACTGAGGTGAAAGAATTTAAAGAGAGGATTTCATGGCTACGACTAAACAGATGTTTGACTTGAGCATTAGCCCAACATGTGGTCAGACCTTGGGTACCTACCTTGCATTGTCTGTGCCACTGTTATTTTTGCGTGTGCTTGTGGTGAGAGTACACGTGTGTGTATATGTGTGCATGGTTGCGTGGACATGGGCCCATGTGTGCGTGTGCGCCAGTGTATGCGATGCGAGCTTGTGTGTGTGTGTGTGTGTGTGTGTGTGTGTGTGTGTGTGTGTGTGTGTGTGTGTGTGTGTGTGTGTGTGTGTGTGTGTGTGTGTATGGAAGGAATTCTGTTTTACGTCTGACTATTATCATAAAAGAAGAGAAGAGGACGATGTGGTTACATAGAACAAAAATAAAGGATAGATGAATTATAGGACAGTAACTATGAAAAATTAGAGAAAAAAACTAAAGTAATCTAACTTACGATTATGATTATAAAATGTTCCTTAATGGACTTTCCAAAAGGTGTCTCGTTAATTTAACAAGAGAAAACAACTGGCAACGAATCTAAAAAGTCAAACACATTAACATGCCCAGTGTCAGCACTTGGTATAACACCATTCAAAAAGGGTTTCGTTAGTTCACAATCAAAAAATCACATGTTGAACTGAAAGATCCCCACGACACACACTTAACAGTCTGGCAATACTTGGTTCGTAGGGAATTACATAAAGTCTAAAAGCCAGGCTTGAAACCGGTCGGCTAATCGACACAAAGTTTGACAGAGTTTGCTGACGAGGTTTTGATGAGGAACTGTATTGACTCCAGAAATCCCTTTCGATTATATGACTAATTTCTTGTGTGACACAAAGGACAGTCAACCTTAATACTACCTAATATATTCTTTGCTCCCCTTTTGCTGCTCTATCTGCTTGATCGTTAAAAATGAAGGAGGTGTGCGATGGAACCCACGAAAATACAACATTAGTACCTTTCATGTAAAGACAGTGCAACATGTACTTAATCTCAAATAATAATAATTCCTCTCTCTGTGTATTTTCAAAACAATGCAAACTTTTTAATACTGACTGTGAATCAACACAAAACAGGATATTAAATATTGAGACTGCAAGGAAATTAAATAATTTAATGCCATCAGGACAGCAACAAGTTCAGCTGTAAATATGGAATGACCCTTACCTAAATAATATGATTTTTCAGCTTTGTAATCTGGAATTACAAAGCCAGATCCCGCACTACCATCATCAAGAACTGAGCCGTCAGTGTATACTTTCAAATAGTTAGTAAACTTTTCTTCCATGTCAATTTTGACAGATGCTGCTAACACATGCGGCGACATCGCTTTATTTAGATCAGAAGAAAAAAATGTTAACTTTTACTTCCGTTAGTTCCCAGGGGGTACCGGCGGAACCAGTACGCGAGGCGCTACCTCGTGTGGGTTAATCTTTGATGAATTAAAAACGTCTGAAACATATGAACGAAGCGTCTCTAAATTTGAATTTTTCTGTGCATTTTTCGAAAAATCAATCAATGTCGGATCGTGTATTTAACTCTTCAAGGTCGTCCACGGCAATCCGTCTCACTACATATTTTACAGAACTTATTTTCCTTTCTTCATCAAGTGGGCAAAAGGCCTGCTATCTTATAAAACTTCAGAGGACTTAGTGTGCACAGGTACACCCAGGGCCAACTTTACAGCTTTACTGTCAATTCTTTGAAGTTTCTTTAAATGCGATCGCGCGGAGCTGAAAAGAATACCTCCTGTCCGTAAGTCAATCTTGATCGTACAAGACTGGTTGCTAAATGCAACAAAACTTTGGGATCCTGTCCCCATGGAGAGTGACTGACAATTTTTAGAAAATTCAAACTTTTAACCGCTTTAGTAACTATCGAGTCTATATGTTTTTTTTTTTTTTAGTTTTGGTGTAAGTAGGACACCTAAAAATTTTACTTCAAGTTTATAAAAAATTTCCCGTCCTCCCAGAAAGAATATAGGCAAGTTACTTGGGTTATATCCATTGTTAAAGAGAACCAAATGTGTCTTTTCAACAGAGAATTGAAAGCCGTTCAAATGCATATAACTATTTAATTTATCCAGCTCGTTCTGAAAGAGCTTCTGAATATATTTATGTGACGTAAATTTGTTCTTTTCTTTAAAGATACATTAATCCATATTGCAATGTCATCAGCATATTGAGCTACCTTGGTATATGATGAAAAACATGTATATAAGTCATATAGCATTACGTTGAATAACAAAGGGGAGATTATAGAACCTGGAATTCCCATCTATAGATCTTGAGGATGATAAAGTCACACCAACTTTGGTCATTATATGTGTCTCCCACTTAAAAAGGATTTCACATAATTGTAGACGTGACCAGAAAGACCAATTTGTTTTAATTTATACAATAGTCGGCTGTGTGCCACACTCTATCGTAAGCTTTAGTAAGATCAAAGAAGGAAGCAAGGACACTTTTACGTTTAGAAAACTGTTTCTTAATATGAGTAGTTAGTCGTGTCAGGTGATCAATTGTACTTCGTCCTTTTCTAAATCCAGCTTGATGTGAAGAAAATATACATCATTTTTATCACAGTAATAGGCCATTCTGAAATTTACTATTTTTTCCATGACTTTTCCAGTATGAGACGTGACTGAAATGGGTCTATAACTAGACGTCTCAGACCGAGGCTTGCCCTGCTTTAGAATAGGAGTCACAATAGACGTCTTCCACATATCGGGAATTTGTCCACATTCCCAACATTTGTTAAATAATTTATGTAAAATGACTATCCAGTTCTCTGGTAAATGGTTTAACAGTGTGTAAGAAATCCCATCCAAACCAACCGAAACCTTTTTATTTCCCAACAGACGGATAGCATTCCTGACTTCCTGTAAAGATATTGATACATTTATAGTACTGTTGTTGTTTGTACAGGATCTCTATAGTTATCAGTATTTTTTTCTTTCAATCTAAACGACTTTTGCTCATTAGGCAAACATCCGTACAACATGTTTTAACGTACATAGATGCAAATTCCTCAGCCTTTTCTTTGGGAGATAGAAATTCTTTACTTGTTGTTTTGATCGGGTAATCTTGGAGTTTAATGCCCGATTTCATTTCTTTCACCTTATCCCACACCTTTTTCAAGTCTTTACAGTCAGATACTTCATTTAGACAGAACTGTGACCAGTATTGTCTTTTT
>JADBJO010004111.1:0-32500 GCA_016801955.1 Conus betulinus | reverse complement strand
TCACAAGATGTCCACATATAATAATCAGTAGTAATAAACATCTCTCTACAAAAGCATATCAATTTCCAGCTGGATCAATATTCTTACGAGGAGTGGTCTCCCGGCCACAATCCCTCACATTCTTACCTCTCCTTGCACTGTTAAGTATAATCATACACCAAAAACAACATGATTCGCTCGCCAAAATTTCTATCCATCATACTCTCATGTCATCTCTTGTCAGTTAACCCAGTTCTTAATCCTTAATATGCCAAAATATTCACACTTCGTACAATATTACATGCTGCACACTATCCATTCTTTATCCTGCCGACTGGTAAGCCACTCACCTTAAACTTTACCTCTCCCTTCTTTCTGACTACTAAAATTCATACTGGGGCTGCCCCCCACAACCTAAGGTATCTTTCTCCAACCCTGTTTTGTCACAATTTTGTATATCCCCGTACGTGTGATGGCTGTCGCTTACTCTACAGAAAACATCCCAACCCTATGGACTTACTATGCTGTACAAAATGCGTACGTCACAATGTGCACATAACACCGATCATTCCGCCAGTCTCCTGAAGGGTGTCATAAAAGACTTGCCTTCACGCGCATATCGCTCTCAACAAAAGCTGGTGCGCTTGTTCACACACACACACACACACACACACACATCACAGATACAGTCTGCACGCGCACGACACCCGCGTCGAGAACCATGACTCTTAACGAAAGTGAAAGGACATGAATATAACTTGAATGGTCACGACCTTACCCCGTTTATAAACCGCTCACCCACAAATCGGCCTTGATCCTACTGCACAGTTAACCGATTCCAATGCTGTGCAGGGCAACTCCGAAATCGTTACTTAACTTCAACGCACTACTTCTATTTACAACTGAAAATTGAGCACAATCATCACACCCCTTTATGATTCACGCAGACACATCTGCACCTGACTCATATGATCTTCAACAAAATGCAACCTCATGTTACCCTCTTATTGAACCGACTGCAATTAACATGAGCTAGCAACAATCAATATCTGCCTCACCGTCCATCAATGGTTATTATACCGAACCCAAATCGTCTAGCCAAACTGTCTCATGACAACCGAACTTCGGAACCACTATGTACACTACTTATAAGATATACAGAAAAGAGGTGACAACACAACCCGGGCTGACAACAAATTTGAACCACGAAACCAAGACGACATCATACCAGACAAGCAGTAGCCAGCCCCCCTGTACACGCAACGAACACAATACCAACTAATCACAACATGAGACAACCGCTGTACAACTCGCCATAATACAAGACAACACAACGAGCCACAACACCACGAACAGAACAGATCGCCAACCTGGACAGACAGACGATCATCCACACCAGTTTTGCAACTGGCTGAAAGTGGCTGCCAACGAAGACGACACCGAACTCGGCACAGGCCAAGGGCACACCAAACCCGACGAGGACCTGGCCCTGACTATGACTCGAAGTCACTCAGCAGAGAACTAACGGCGCTCCCGCCGCAACTACAAGGAGCACGTCCACTCCGACGAACACCAGGGACCGAAGTGAAGCTACTCCAACGCACTCCACCCTGGTCGGAATCAAGTGAGCCTCACTCACAATACAAAGCAACCATTGGTCAGAACAGTGTATCCCTCCGCAGAGCTCACACACCCGACCAACGGATTAGTTGTTGCTCGTGCAAACAACACGACAATTTACAACACAACAACAACAGCCGATATCCTGCCCGGCCCTTCTCGTATAGAACCAAAGCAACAAAGGGTAACAGTCGGAAACGAAACCAACCTCCTACCACTCCCTCAATAAGTGAAGACTGGAAGGCAAGAATATTGTATGTCCTACTTCCCCAGCCCCCCTACCTAGCCTAACCTTCCTACCTAACCCTGAGGAACTTTAGCCTAACCCCCACCTAACTAACACTCCAACTTTACACACGCGCGCGCGCACACACATATGCACACACACGCACGCACGCTCGCACGCATACGCGCGCACACGCTGCCTATCTTGAACCACCACTCTGAACACGTGGACGTGCTGGTTCAGAACCGCCGATCGGTGACAATACAAATAACACACCTCTGTTGATTTTCATTTGTCCTTTACATAAAGAAACGAAAACAGACGAGGTGCATTATGTTCTGTGCTGTCCTGTACTGACTGATGTAAGAGAACTTTACGTGCTTTTTAAGTACTATAATTATCCAAGTCTTTTCAGATTGTTTACTTCTAGCATCAAATGATAAAAGAAAAACTATAAACCTGTCTTTTCATCTGTACAAAGCGTTCAAGCTACGATGTGTTCATGTTTCTTAATGTATTAAGTTGAATCAGTTGGACTGGTAATAAGATTTGAATGATCACCCCCTTGCACCTCTTCATGAAGGGCAACAGTCAGTTTATGAATAAAACAAGCGTATCCCGTATACCCCTCTCACTTTCTGTCTCTCCCCCCCCCCCCCCATCAAACATCCAGTAACATTTGAAATTGGCATAGACAAGGCACATATGGCTGTGATAGATGGGAATCTTTCACTGCCATTTAGTATTGACGTTCAGCATTGACAGTGTTACTATGAATGCGTAGGTCCGTATACCATATAACTTTTACCACCGGACAATGTGACAATAAAAAGGCAACCTCTATATTAACCAAAACACCAACACGTGGTTTTACATTCAAATTTCGATGGCTTGCGTGTCTGCGCGTGGGCGTGCGTGCGTGTGTGTGTGTGTTTTTCTCTCTCTCTCTCTCTCTCTCTCTCTCTCTCTCTGCCCCCCCTCTCTCTCTATCTGTGTGTGTGTGTGTGTGTGTGTGTGTGTGTCCGTTGAAAAGTACTCAATTTTCACCCTGGAACAATACAATATTGCTGAATCACGAAGAACGATAACGAACAAACTCAAACACAGTAACACACCTGAACCCAACTAAGCACCTGCTATGAACTTCAAAGTGAACAGTACGTTGATAACTTCCGGCCCTTCAAACTGGGATGTTTGGGATGAACATTACAAACCACATGCCAAAGCCGTTGACCTGATCTGGACAATTGGGAATCCTACCGTGCTTCTTCTTTTGCATTTTCGGAAATTTCATGATCATTCTGATCATGCTTCGTCTTCCTGCGTCCACTTCTGGTGTTTTCTTTCAATGTTCTGGCCTGGTCTGACCAGGTGCTGTTGATTATTGGCCCTTTAAATGTTTTGCGCCACAGAGAATTTGGGTGTTGACCTATTTTCATGAGCTGAATTCCTGGCTGTGTAAGATGACTGTCATGATGTCGTACACGACGAAACCTTTATCCGCGTGGATGCTTGTGGCACTCACTATGCTCAGGGCTGCTTCTGTGCTGTGGCCACATCGTGTCAATGCTGTGTGGACGAAGGACATGTCGCGAGCTACTGCAGGTGTAACGGTAGTCGCCATCGCTCTAATCCACTGCCACTTTCTCTACGGGTATGATATCAATACAAGCCTTTGTTTGGGCACATGCTGTCATCATGCTGCATCAGAAATGTACCAATGGTTTATTGCCATGGTTTGGGCCTTGGATAGTCATGACTGAACATTGTTTTCTACCTTTCACAGTGTTGGTGTCAGCAACAGTGCTCTTCTCTGGTCACTGGTCAGATGGGTCAGAACGAGCAAACAGCTTACTATGCAACAAACCAGCCAGGAATCTGGGCAATGGAAAGTGTCTTCACTGACTGTCACCTTGATTGCTACATGCGCTGCTTTTTTTGTCCTAACAACACCCCTCCAGGTACATAGCCTATTTCGATATGTTGATTTTGATGACCCGATTGCTTATGGATACTATGAAGTTTTCCTTGCAGTCAGCAACGTCCTGGCCTACTCCAACAGTGCCGTCAACTTCTACCTGTATTGTTTAACCGGCAGCAAGTTCAGAGCAGAATTTGGAAACTTAGTATTTGTTTTTTTTTTTTGCCGTTTCCAGAAAAACAAAAAAAGTTCGTTTTGGGCACAATGACAATGATGTCATCTAGTGCTGGTTATCATGTGGACATTATCATGTAAAAGATGCTGCATTAGTTGTCCTGAAGAAGGCCATCTACTGGAGAATTATGAACACACATTGCATAATCTGAACACGGATAAGTTTGAAATCTTTCTGTCACAAAGCTGTTAAGACAAGAAATGTAGAAGTGCCCTCCATCGTTACCTCCAGTTAGCTTGAAAGTATCCACAAAGTACACACCATATAAACGTGACCGAATGAGGGACCAAACTAAGATTCACTGTAAGTTTAATATTGTAACTTTTAGATTTTCACCATGTCAGATATGCTTGCTTATAGGGCTTAAGCTACGCAAATGACTGGTCAACATTTCAGTGAAAAAAAGAGAGAAAACACCCACAACGACATTTGAAACACGAGACGGACCCACGATTCTCTGGATTCCCAGCTGGGTGCTTGATCCAATGGACTACCTTTCCCCCAGTCATGTGGGAGGCACAAGGCTTGCATGCACGTGATCAACGTCTGGCTGTCATTGTTGCCACTGAGTGATCAATGCAGTTGTCGTATCAAACATATAAATGCTACCACGCGTATCTAGTATACGTAATCACCATTTGGCTGTCATTGTTGCCATTGAGTGATCGATGCAGTTGTTATATCAAACATATAAATGCTACCACACGTATTTAGTGCACGTGATCAACGTTTGGCTGTTGTCGTTGTCCCCGACTGATCGTCTGACAAGTTCAAAACCCAAAAGCTGACACTTCGTTCACGTGAGTGAGTATGTTGCTGCAGGTCAAAAATACACAGAACGACACTACACAGCAAACAACACAGTTCCACAAAACAAAACCAGTACACAACAAAACAAAATACGGAGTGGAACAATCAGGAGTGGAACAAGTATATATATATATATATATATATATATATATATATATATATATATATATATATATATATATATAACAAGACAACATAAAGACAAACAAGCCAAGTACCCAAAGAAACAAGACAAGTTGGGTCAGCCTTATTACACAATGAGGACGCAATGGAACAAAACATGGGACTGAGTGAAACACGAAGCGAAACAAGCACACAACGAAACAAAAGACAGGGCACCAAAATACAAAGCTAAGCGATACAAAAGAAATCATAATATGGGAAAGCACAGTCACAGAGAAGTACAAGTATGCAACAAAACAAGATTGCATGGAACGTTATAGCATTGAAGGAAAAGAAGCACAAAACAAAACAAAACATGGAACAACATAATAACAAAGCGAAATGGAGCCTGTTTTCAAATCTATTCATGTTGCTTTCAGCTCAGCTGACTGCAAAGACCATGTGAAAACTGTCATTTCATCAAAATTAATTTCTTTGACAAACAAATCCATAAACAAAGAGCAGGACAGCACGATCACAAAGCTAAACAACTACAGAAGAAAACAAGACAATGTGGGACAAGACAATTAGTGCCAAAATAATCTTCATCAACGCCCATCTTGCGCCGAATTGGATGAAAACGAGTGATAGCTCGTTCATCTTCGTTGTCCTGAGTACAGTGTATGTTGCCTGAAGAAGACCTAAGAGGTCGAAATGCGTCGTGTTTTGTCTTGTGATTCGTTTGTCAACTTTTTTGGCGGAATTTTTGCACGCGTGCTTGCACATATTGATCAAACGATATGTCAGTGCAATTGATTATTTGCAGACCACAAACTCACAAAGATTCATAGACAAGACAACACTCAGTAAAAATCATATTGGCATCACACACCACATCTTCATCTTCATCCGTATAGTGTCCTCAATCAACAGGCTGATTGTTCTGACACTTGTGACAGAAGAGTAAGCGCAGGAGAAGAAAAAAAAGCTTGTGACCGCTGGTGGAGTTTACGAGCTCACGACGTGAACACGCCAAGAGACGCGGCTCCAACCACAGCCTCAGTCAGTGAATCGTTCCACTCAGGGATGGTTCGCTGGAGGAACGAAAAACTCCGGTAGTCCCGTTGACACTGAAGTCTAGCAAGCTGCCCTGAGTGTGCTCTTCTGTCCCTCTCCCTTAGGTGCTCTCAACTTTGGCTGCTGGGATTTACGACTTTTGCCAAAATCCACCTGGACCATGTTGTTAATGATTTTGTACATCATTGTGAGCCTTGCGATCTCACGTCGGCTTTGTAGGGATGTCCATCCGAGGTGGTGTAACATGTTGGAGGCGCTAGCGGTTCTTTTGTAGCGATTTAAAACGAAACGTGCTGATCTTCGTTGCACAGCCTCAATTTTTGTGATCTGTCCATCTTTGTACGGTCCCACAGTACTTGCATATTCGAGAACAGGCCGCGCCATTGCCTTATAGGCTATGTCTTTGAGTCTGATGTTACTGACTCTGAAGTTTCTTCGCAAAAACCCTAACGTTTTGTTGGCTTTATTCATGATATTATGAACATGGAGGTCCCAATCTAGGATTTGCGAGATGGTGACCCCCAAATACTTCGCCAAGGTGACATTGGCGAAAGTCTGGTAGTGAAGCTGGTACGATGGTGTCAGCAGCTTCTTCTTTCTCTAGGGACTGATAACCGGGAGGGTGGTACATTTCCCGGGGTGGAATGACATATCCTAACTCTCTCCCCATTTTCTCTATTTGTTGGAGGTCTGTTTGTAGTTGGGCCTGGTCTTGTCCTGCTGTTAATGGCCTGTAGACGGCAGTGTCATTTGCAAAAAGTCCCGTGGATGAGGAGACAGTTCCGAGCAGGTCGTTTATGTAAACCAAGCACAAGCTTGGCCCAAGAACAGAGCCTTGGGGTACTCCAGATTTCACGGCAACCGAGTCTGACTTCGCACCGTCAACACCACACAACCTGCTTCTGGTCTTGCAGAAAGCTTCCAATCCATCTGTTAACATGGCCTCGAACTCCATAATAGTGCAGTTTATGCAGGAGGAGGGAATGATTAACCTTGTCGAAGGCTGAGGCAAAGTCCATTATCATGATGTCAGTTTGTTGGCAGGCTTCCACATTCTCGGTCAGCTCCTCCATGAATTCCAGCAGCTGGGTTTGGCAAGATCTTTTACGACGAAAGCTGTGCTGCCTGGGAGAAAGGATGTTGTTCTTCTCGAGATGGTCCATGAGTGAGCTGACGATGACATGTTCCATGATCTTACATGGGATGCTGGTCAATGATACAGGGCAATAATTAACTGGATCGTGATGTTCGCCCTTTTTAAAGACTGGGGCAATGTTGGCTGCCCTCCAGTCTTCTGGTACGATGCCTGTGTCCACAGAGGTTCTGAACAGCAGTGTCAGGACGAAATCTCGCCAAGGGATCTTAAAGAGCTTGTGCATGAACGCAAGCTCTTTTAGCGCCCTCGGCGAGATCCCATCGGGACCGCAGGCCTTGTGGGGATTTAATCCTTTTAATCCACATAATCAGACCAGACTGACAATGGACACAACACAGTCAGTCACACTAACACCACACACTCAAATCATACCTATGACAGACACCACCTCAGGTGTGAATTGCTTCAAAGTCAGGGGTAACACCATACTGCTTCGTGACGGGGTCAAGGCCAGAGGTCAGAGACTGCAATTCGACCAATCTGGGGACAAATGACACAAACAAACGTTCAAGTTCTGGACAGTCAACGCTCATTTTCCGTTACAGATCGCCGTTGAACGATCAGGCAACAGGTGACCAGAACTGGATGACATTTAGGACAGACATTTAGTAGCTGGAGGATGAGTCCACAAAACAAAAGCTCCGAGTTGTTTCGATCATCAAACAGGGTTTTTGTTGGCTTGCTTTTTTGTTTGTTTGTTTGTTTGTTTGTTTTTTTAACTTAATCAAGATTCATTTTGTTTGTATCTTAAGAATTACAGCTATTCCACAATTCTGAATGTAGATGAATTATGAACGAAGCTGTAGTAGAGCTGACAATGGGAAGGAAGGAGAGCAGAAGAAATAAATATAGGAGGAAAAAGACGAGGAGAGAGAGAGAGAGAGAGAGAGAGAGAGAGAGAGAGAGAGAGAGGTGGAAGAAAATGAAGGTGGAGAAAAAGGAAGAGGGAATAGAGGAAACAAAAAAAACAGGTATTTAATTAGTGGGAGAGAGAGGGGGACAAGAAGAAGAGTAAGAAAAGAAGAAGAAGAAAGAAAGAAGAAGAAGAAGGATAGGAAAAAGGAGAAAAAGAGGAAGAAGAAGTATATTATTATTGCCATCATCAGTAGTAGTAGAAATAGTAGTAGCAGTACTAGTAGTGGTAGTAGAAGAAGTAGAAGAAGAAGTAGTAGAAAAAGGAGTAGAAGAAGGAGAAGAAGAAACAGGAGGAGGAGGTCTCTAGGCCAGCAACCGTGTTGCACGTGCACTCACAGACTCGCGCGCACACGCGCACACACACACACACACACACACACACACACACACACGGGAGGGTTCCACAAGCCGTAGTGATCTCGTTCTGGTGCCACTGTTCTACCAAAAATAATGTGTTCAAGAAGGTAACCTATTCTGAGTTTCCACAACACTTTTTAGTGCCTGAGTGTAATTAAACAGAATCTGCCAAAGAAGATACTCCTCCCTTCCCCACAAACTGTGTTAACAGAAGTGCAGAATGGTTCACGTGTCGTCAAAGATAGCACGTTACAGAAGATACCCCTCCAAACTGTTTTCAATGAACGGCTCTAGCGTTTATGTATGGTCAGAGAACATGTCTATTGAAAGTACGTACGGGGCAGACAATCTTCTTGCACAGAGTATAGTGTACTGAGCAATATGTGCTAGGCAACATACAGGAGACACCTCGTTCTCAACAGGTCTTTGACTGAAAGTCAAGCTGAATGCTCACGTTTTGCTGTTGTCAGAACCCAAAGATAGTATTCGTGGACTACAAACTGATGCACATTCTCTGTTTTCATCTGTTAGAGGGCATTAAAGGCAATCCGACGGGTCGACATGGACACATCGGGTCTCTAAAAATAGCAAACTGTTTGGACTTATTAGGGTGCCAAAGCATGCAAGATTTATGCAAACATTTATTTTCAGTCAGAGAGACAGAGATGTGACAAGAGAGAAAGGTGAGACAGAGACATTGTTTAGAGGTAGTGATGAAGGGGATAGAGACAGGTTAAAGAAACAGAATCATGAAAGAATGACAGGGAAAGTTGAAAGAGAGAGACGGGGGGGGGAGGGGGGGGGGGGGGGGAGAGGAGGGGGAGGGGGAGAGAGAGAGAGAGAGAGAGAGAGAGAGAGAGAGAGAGAGAGAGAGAGAGAGAGAGAGAGAATAAGACGTTTTACATTCAGATGTTTTAATCATGTATAGGCTGTTCCCCCTCATGATGGGTAGTAATTGAACAATCATTTCACACAATTTTTTTTTTTTTTAATTATATACATATAATAATGTTAGAAAAATAACGTTTTACGAGATAGCAACTTGACGTAGCTGAAACGCTTTATACAAGAAAATTGATAGATTTCTGATGGTTCTTTCGTGTTTTCATGCCAAAAGTAAACTTACTCGAAACAGGAGAGAGAGAGAGAGAGAGAGAGAGAGAGAGAGAGAGAGAGAGAGAGAGAGAGAGAGAGAGAGATGGGAAAGGGGAGGGAGGGAGAGGAGATACCGAATCAACTAATGACAGTGGTCATTCAGATTTCCTATATCAATCCTACCCGACTTACAGGTGTTCCAATTTTCCACCAGACCACACACATTCATAAAAGACAAAATCAGTTGATAATACCACGCCTGACTTTGTTTTGATAAATCAGACGACTACGGAAGATCCATCTATTCGGTTAAAGACGGGTTTTAGAATAAATGAGTATGCAAGAAATATTCTCTGTTCTGCACTGCCGCCAAGTCATTTCAATGAACACAATCGAAGTGGCTCGGCGGCAGTGCAATGTCTCATCCGATGGAGTGTGTCTCTTGATGACTTGGCATTGGCTGTTCTCTGTGTATTGCCAGTGCCAGGGCTGCGGCAGGCCGGGCCGGGCTGTAGCTGTGGACGGGGGTTCGGAATGAGCGGCGTGAGTGCGGTGCCATTGAGGTTGCACAGAACATGGGACAGCAAAGAGAATAAAAAAAAAGAGAAAAAAAAAAAAAAAGAAAGCGAAAAAGGAACGACAGAAAAAATCTTTCATGGCAGGATTTTTTTTTTTTTTTTTTTTGGGGGGGGAGGGTTGGGGGAGGAGGGGGGGGGGGGGGGACTTCTGAGCCTGTACCTACCGGCCACGGTGGAGTAGGCCCCCACAAGAAAAGGCGGCACGGCGAAAAGCAGAGACCCGAACCCGGCCACCACGGAGAGGCACTGGGCCTCCTGGCTGCTACGAACTGACAGCACCCGCTGAAAGTAAGACTGCCACAGTATGGTGCCCAGGATCTGCACACACACACACACACACACACACACACCGCCGTGTGCTGGTTGTGTATTGCTGCGCTGTGTTGTGTTTGTATGTGTGTGTATACTGTATAGTGTTGTACAACGCACATTAAATTAAATCATACCATATACATCACATTAACATAAAGTTTTACATTTCCCATGTGCATCAATGTAATATGGCACACAACACCATCCATCAGAATTAAGGTAATGTGTCATACTACATTGTCAATGCACATCAAGACAGAGTGTCGTACTACACGATCCCTGAACATCAAGGTCATACACACCATACTGTCAGTGCACATGAAAGTAATACGTCACGCTGAGCCCTGTTTGGTTTGACAGACAAGTAGGTGAGCAGTTCATGGGCTAGAATGCGTCCTGTGGGAATGGAAGCCTGTCTTTAAGGCACATGGTAGGAAGGATTTCAGCTAGGTGAGGGGTGGAGGTGGGAGTGGGGATGGGGGGGGGTATAGGGAGTGGAGACTATACCTTCTCTGGTTTCCCTTTGCCCGAATGGCACTGCCTTTGTTCATCCTAAAATTCTTTGTGCTTTGACGGGCCAGACTTCTCCAGCAAGGGTCTATCAAGAACAGTGTGTTTTTCAGTTTAGTGTGCCCACACTGCAGCTCTTAGGGTTGTCTCCAGTATAACTGAAAAGTTGTCCACCATGGTCACACTGCCCCGCCCTCCCCCCCCCCCCCCCCCCCCCCCCCCCAGGCTTCAGCTGGCGATGCAGGAGAATGTGAGGAATCCTGCTGTCCTCCATGCCAGTGACACGCCCTGCACTTCGCCGAGGACTGTTTAATGAGTGAACTCTCCACGCTGGGAAATCCACAGTTGGCCAGAACTTCAAAGCTGGGCGTCTTGTCTGGCCACTTGATGTTGCAGGTCGTTTGCAAGAAATGCTGGTGGATGTGTTTCAGATGAAGAAAACGATTTCATTTACCAACGCAAGCTTCACCCTAACAATTTGGTGACAAGTATTGAGGAAACTTTTTCCAGTTCTTAAAAGCAATGCATGACGCAAACATACGTGTAACATGTGCTAAAGTTCATAACAGCCAGCATTACTGAACAGTTTTGATGAAACTGGAGAAAATCAAAATGCACGTCTTTTACATACACATTACACATAGATTAACAGTTGAAATATAAGTACAATACAACAACAAAACAAAATGAAATGTCATGTGATGTAGCCTCACATGGCGACATGTGACGTTCCGTCGCGTACGCCCTTATTTGTTATAGAGCATTTCCCTAGGTAGGGGAAAGAAAAAGTAAAAGAAAGGATAATTTACGTGGCCTGACCAGTGTGATCGGTGTCGCTGGTGGCTATAGACGTAGGGTGATTATTGGTTGAATGGACGGACGTTGTCCATTGGTCAAGTAACCAAGGGCTGGTAATGCGTAGAGTTAGATGAGTACTCACTGAATATGTACTAAGGAGAGCGCAGGAAGGAAAAAAACTAAGGTATAGGAAGGAGATGGCTCGAGGATACTGACCAGACAGGTTGTTTGGAACTGCAGAACGAGATTCGCCTGTAATCTACTATTACCAGCCCTTCCGGTGCTGTGGCAGCACCAGTAATGGTACAAGCAACGGTAGCAGTTGCATAACAAGTATTTGGGCTACAGTGCTGTGGCAGCACCTAATTGCGAAGAGGACGACGACTGCCGCAGTCGTGAGAGAATTTAAAGAACCTGTCATGTTGACCCACAATGAATGTTGATTGTCCCCCTGGGTCGGAATTCAGATACTAGCCATCTTTAATTCTTCTTTGGAAAATGTATGAATTGTTTCTCCAGTGAAATCTGTAAAAAAAAGTTGTGAATTACTATGTATAATGAGATGAAATTTGGTCCCAGCTTGTGGATCTTAGGAATGTTTGTACCTCCACTGGAGTGGAGGAACATAAGATTTAAAGATTTGAAAAAAAAAGTTGATTATCATTTATCAAATTACTCCCCAGGGGAGGGGGGGGGGGGAAGAAGAGTTATTGTAGTGCGCCTTCTGGTTGTTTGGAGAGCCTGCGTGTGCATGGAGTGAATGCTGAGCTGAGTGCGTGTATGCAGTTGTGCTCAGTGTGACAGTGGTGACCCCGACTTAGGACTAAGGACTAAGTTTTTTTTGTACCCCTCCGAAGAAAAAAATATTTCCTCTCTAGAGAAAAAAAAATTAAGATTTCTATTTGGGCTAAGAATAGTTCGTATTTATTGTTGTGCTTACTGTTTGCAGTTTTTATTTTTCATTTGATTCTGTATGTGTGTGTTCAAGTGTTTGAGATTTCTTTTGGTTGCTCTACTCTGTTAGAGTTTTTTTTTTTTTTTTGTAGGATTTCCTTTTGACCCTTTTCCCCCCTCAGGGCCGATAGCCTCAACCTCCTCTTGCTCGTACCTGGCAGCAAGGGGGCAGGGCAATGAGGAGTCGCTGTCCTTTCCCTAGATTAGATTTTGTTTTGTCCCCTTCCCCAGGACTGATAGCCCCAACCTCTTCCTGCTCTGATTTAGCAGGAGGGCATGGCGTTGGGGAGTCAATAGTCCCTCCCTCTCTCATTAATATCTATTTCTTTCCCTTTCCTGTCGTTTCATTTGGATGTTTCCCCTTACCCCTCTGAGTGTGGGATCGACTTCACCTCCATCACTCAACTAGTACAGGTGGTGGAGCTGATTACCGCTCAGCCCGAGTAAGCATCTTTTTCTGATTGTCTTTTGTTTTTGTGTGTGTTTTCTTTGTATATTTATTAGATTAATTGTTTATTGCATTGTGTTATTAGTATATTTGTGTATTATTATTTGAATACTTCCCCGTCTCCAGCTTTACGGGAGACAGTTGCCATTAGGGTGCTGTCTGGAGGGCCTCTTTCGCTTTTTCTGATTTTCTCTGTCGGTACCAGACCCGTCTCTTTCTTTCATTTCCTTTTCACCCCCTTACAAAAAAAAAAAAAAATCTCCAAACCTTCTCTTCAATAGGCACCTGTCTAGCTTCTTTTCATCATTGTCATCTTTTTTAGGTAAGATTTCCGTTAGTGTACGTTTTCTCCCCCTCTTTTTAATTGTTCGATGATTCATTTGTTTTGTAACTTTATATATTCACTTATTGTTTGAGGCGATTCATTTGTTTTGTGAACTCATCTATTTTGTTTTACCAAGAAACTAAGTAAGAAAGTAACAACTACAATAAGAACAGTTAAGAATATAAACATTATATAGAATTTATTTCCGGGAAACAAAAACTTTATATTTTGTCAGGTTTCTTTTCATTGGGAAAAAAAGAGCTATCAGTATTGGATTTAGTTTTTTAGCTGTCTTTTTCCCTTTAGGAAAGAATATTGTAAAAATGTTTTTGGAAAGATCACATTCTCAATTCGTATTAGTGGTTTCTTTTTTGTAAGCCTTTATTACTTTCCTGTTTATACCGGCATTTAAATTCTTTATTTGTACATACTGCAACACAGTTTTTTTTAAACATATATAACATCACATATCGCCTTATTTTAGTCATATTTAGTTATTGTTTCTTGTTTGTTTGTGGTAACTAATCATGATGGAAAATTTTGATGAATATGTACGACAGGCCGAACGTTTAGGCTTTGAAGGTGATATATTAGCAAACTATGTCCAACAATGTATAGAGAAGGCAGACAGAGAGAGAGAGAGAGAAAGAGACAGGAAAAACAGAAACAACTACAAAAAAAAGATAAAGAACGACAAGAAAATCTAAAAGGATTAGAGTTTGAAGAAAAAAAAAACTACAGAAAGAGATGGAAGAAAATAAAAAAAAATTAGAGTTTGCGGAAAAAAAAAAAAAACAGACAGAGAGAGAGAGGATAAAGAACGTCAATTTAAACTGAGACAACTTGAATTTGAGACTGATGTGGAAAAAAAAAAAAAATTACAGGCATCAAGAGAACCTCCACCACCTCCACCGGTCGGTTCCGCGAGTACATTTCATCCGAGGTCAACATACATTCCGAAGTTGCCGCCGTTTGAAGAAAAAACCGACGACATTGACAGTTTTCTTTTTCGGTTCGAGAGCCACGCTACATCTTGTGGTTGGCTGAAGGAGAAATGGACATTGTTTATCGCGTCGCCGTTTGAGGGAAGGGGTTTGGCACTATACCACACACTCGCAGCAAAAAAAAAAAAGGTTGACTTGGGATCAATCAAAAAAGAAACTCTTAAAGAAATTTCAGTGTTCAGCTGACAGTTTTTGTGAGCGTTTCCGATCAGTTCGTCCTGACAAGGGAGAATCATTTCCGTCTTTTTTTAAAATTTTTTTTTTAATAAGAATGAGTCACTGTTTAGACAGATGGATAGAGTTAACAAAGACGAATAAGACTTTCGAATCACTGCGAGACTTGGTTCTTCGAGAGCAACTTTTTCAGAGCGTCAGCAAAGATTTGGCCACTTTCCTTAGGGAAAGATAGTTCGATAGCATTGACGAAATGTGTCAGATGGCGGATCAGTACTGTATTGCTCATCCGGATAAAGGTGTTGCCCGTAAGGGAGATTCGTCCCTTTTCGAGTCTCACGTGGCATTTCAAATACATTCTGGACAAGGAAACTATAGAAGAGGAAACCACGCCTCATTCCAAGGTCCTCACGGTTACACGTCTTTTGGCAACAGACAAACGACCTTTCTGCGGTCAAGGCCATGTCGGTTCTGGCAATTTCCGTCAGTACCAATACTCACCACCGGAATGACCTTTTCCTTTCCGAGGGCGTGGTGGACAACAACCGCGCAGACCCTTTGGTCCAGTTCGTGGACAAGGTCAAGGTTCACAGACTAACAGTAACCAATTGTCCACCGACCAGACCATGCGTTGCCATTTTTGTGGGGGCAAATTCCATTTGAAACGGGACTGTTCTTTCAAAGGAAGTGGAGCAAAGACTGGATTTGTTTCCACTACATATGAAGAAGGTCTTGTTTTGGCGCCAGATCAGTCCATTGATGGTCTTCTTTTGGAAGATTGTGCCAATAATGATTTACAAGGTTCTGTTTTGCGAGATACAGGCTGCACCACAACTGGTGTAAGGAAATCTTTTGTTCTACCGGACCAGTATCTTGACAGGGTCAGAGATGCAGATCGTTTGGTGGAAAATTTGAAACTTTTCCACTTGCAAAAATTTCCGTCGATACACCATACTACTCCAGGTAGCTTACCGCCTGTGTTATTGAGAACCCCAGTTTGTAATTTGATTTTGGGAAAATCTACCAGGTGTCGCGACAGTACATGGTGGTGCCGGAGGATCTTTCGTTCCTTGTCTCATCAGTACAAGATCAAAAGTTGTAGAGCAGGGAAAACCAACAAACCGCTCAAGGTTTCAAAACTGGATGAACTAAAAGTTACGCCAGACATTTTGAAGACCATGCAGAGAAGCGACGAGACACTGACGACTATACTTTCTACTGCAAAGCAGACTGTCTCTGACATACCAACAGACAGCCGACGTACATACTGGACTCTGACATTCTCTACTGGCATGTACCTGGACAAGACAACAAACAACAAATCGTGGTTCCCAAAGTGAAAATGGCAAATGCTGAAAAGGTTTTCCTTGTAAACATGCTAAAAAAAAGTATGTTGAACGTACAAATGTTGCCATTAACCAGTCAATTGACTGGATATGTCCAGTCTGGAACAGATGTGCTGTTACAGAAATCATTCGTTCAGATTTTGTACCTGATGTCATATAGAGAGACAGAGCAAAGACTGTGCATACAACAAATGTGGGATTGTTAACATCTACCAGTATAGATGATGATACTGTACCTCTGCCCACTCTTTCTGTCAAGGGAGAAACTTATCGTGATGTTGTTTTGTGTGATGATTTGTCTTTGATTCAGAAAGAACAATTGGAAGGTATTTTGAAGGACTTTCAGGATGTCCTGACTGATACCCCAGGGACAGTGACAGCAACTGAATCCCATACTATTCAGTTGAGTATGGAATACCCAGTCCGAGTCAAAAACCATACCCCCTCCCATTTGAGAAAAAAAACAGGTTGTCGAAAGAGAGATTCAAGTTATGCTCGGGTTGAAAGTTATTGAACCGTCTTTTTGTCACCATACAGCTTACCAATTGTATTGGTGGACAAACCTGATGGCTCGGTGGGGTTTTGCATCGACTACAGGAAGTTAAACAAAATCACTGTGTTTGATGCAGAACCTATCCCAGACATTGAGGAACTTCTTTGTCAACTGTTGGAAGGAAAATATTTTGTCAAAATACATTTAACTAAAGGGTATTGGTAAATCCCGATGGCTGAAGCAGACAAGGAAAAAAAAAAAACAACAACAACAACAGGTTTTCAGACACCTTTTGGACTGTGTCAATGGACGGAAATGCCATTTGGATTATAAAAAACGCCCCCAGCTTCTTTTGCCAGAATGATGCGCGCACTAAAACTTCATGAGTGTGGAGCAGTAAGTTTTTTTTTTTGACATTTGCTTGCTGCAAAGTCATGGAATCATCTTCTGGATAACTTGAGAGCTGTTTTTTTTTTTAAACTCCGGAATTTTGGTCTGACGGCTAGACCATCCAAAATTCGTGCTGGATTCCAGACTCTTGAGTTTTTGGGTCATGTCATTTCTGTTGGGAAATGACACCAGAGGAAAAGAAAGTAGAAAAGATCTTGGCCTTGAAGAGACCCACAACAAAAAAACAGATAAGATCACTCCTTGGATTGTTGTCCTATTATAGAAGATATGTACCGCACTTTGCGTCATTGACAGCCCCTTTGAGTGACTTAACAAGAGGAACAAAAAAACAAAAGTATCGTCTGGTCAGATGAGTGCCAGAAAGCTCTGAATGTGTTCAAAGACACCCTCAATTCATTCCCTGTGCTGCTTTTGCCCTCTCTTTCAGAGGATTTTGTTCTGAGAACTGATGCCAGCTCCAAAGGCATGGGAGCTGTACTTTTGCAAGAAAAGAATGGATTTTTTTGTGGCATCAGTTCTCGGAGCAATGGAGCACCTAAGGTGGTGATTTTTTTTTTTTAATTCCCTAAGGCCAAAATCCACCTCTTCATTTTTTGGTGCTTCACACTGTCCTCTTCATCTGAAAAAAAAGCGGAAAAAAAACAAAACAATAAAAATTCCACTACTAGTTTTTTTTTTCCTTTTTTTTTTTTTTTTTCTTTTCCAACCAATCTCTTACACACCATGCATAGTCTGTATGTTCTCTTACAAATGGACATCTTTTTTTGCTGATTTTAGTGTTTTGGCAATTGATACAAAGTGTCTGGGTTTGTTAATGTACTAACGTGTGGTGTACTGGCACACTCACTCTGATAATATGTTGCATTATACGAAAACGGAACCAACATAGATGAAACAAAGGACATAATTAATATAGTTTTTTCATTTTGTTTTACACACACACACCCGCACACACACTCTCGCTCCCCCCTCCCTCTCCCCCCTCTCTCAAATATGCTAACAATGGTAGTTACCTGTTAAATACACGACACGATACCCAAAGCCAAAACTATGCGTAAGCTACGCATTCCTATATACATATGCCTGAAAGGATGTCGTTGGTCCTATTGCCTGTCTCCCTCTCCTTCCCCCTACCCAAGCGCGTGAGCGCTCTTCACATCACACACCACCACCACCATCCCCACCCCCCAACACCCATTCCCTCCCACCCCTCCCCACCTTCGCCCCCACCCCCCCCATCCACCCACCTCCACCCCACCCCCAAAAGAAAGAGAGAGAGAGAGAGAGAGAGAGAGAGAGAGAGAGAGAGAGAGAGAGAGAGAGAGAGAGAGCAGAGAGAGAGAGAGAGAGAGAGAGAGAGACAGACGGACCATTAGGCAGACAGACAGGCAGACAGACGAACAGAGACGGCATCTTTTTAAATGAATTTAGGGATTTAGTTTGTTACATGTCGTCTCACCAGTTGTCTCTTCCCCGATGGAGCCAATCTTATAGTGAAAAGAAATTATGCATGATCCCCCTCATTTTCCACATTCCCCGCGTGCAAAACAATCTTACACATACGAAAACGAAAGTGCAAGAAAGTACAGAGGAGTGGACAACGAAAAGGGATATTTACCTTGGGATCACTTTCTTCATGAAAGAAACGTCGCCAAGACTGTGTTGCATGTGTGCGTGCGTGTATATGTGTGTGTGTACCTGTGTGTGTTATAGTGCATGTGCGCGCACGCAAAAATGCACAAACACGTGCATGTATTTCTAACTATGTGTATGTCTCTCTCTCTCCCCTTACCCCCTACCCCCTACCCCCTCCTCTCCCTGTGCGCGCGCGCGCGCGCGTGTGTGTGTGTGTGTACGTGTGCGTGCGCACGCGCGCGCGTGTAAGAGTGAATGCATGTATGAGATCTCTTTATATTTTCCTCAGTTGCAACTGAGTTTCGAATATGACTGAAATTGACAGCCTAGTTTCCGTTTTTTTTCTTTTTTTTTTTTTTCTTTTCCTTTTTTTTTTTTTTTTTTTTTTATAAATACTTATACACATCTTTGCAATAATCACAACATGGTTTATTTTCAGTAGTATATGTCTGTCAATATTTTCTTTCTAAGAATTCCAAAGTGCACAGTTTCTTCAGAAAACACAATTCTTGTGTTGTATACAGCTAATATGTATTGACTGACAAATTTCCAAAACGAATTAACCTTATGACAGTGAAAAAAGAAATGTTCAATGTAATCAATTTCATCATTGCAATATGAACAATTTCGATTATCCCTGACTTTCATTTTGCATAGCATTATATTAGTCAGGTATATATTTTGTAAAATTTTCCATTGTAAAACTCTCAGTCTGGTTTCTTTTGTGCACAAGCGGGGTATCTTCCATACATTTT
This sequence comes from Conus betulinus, assembly GCA_016801955.1. Lineage (NCBI taxonomy): Eukaryota > Metazoa > Mollusca > Gastropoda > Neogastropoda > Conidae > Conus > Conus betulinus. Next base: position 13,264 of record JADBJO010004111.1, on the reverse strand, counting down.
CATTTAACTCCAGTCCATATTTATTAGACCAAAAACGGGGCTGCACATGGTTCTGTGTAACTAAGGGAACACAAAGTTGCACGGAAATCCTTGCAAGATATATGCTTTTTGTTACAGAAAAGAGGTGTTCTGAAAAATCTATATCATATCTATCTTGTTCACTAACCCTAGTATTAAAAATATGTGTGGCCGCTGACACTACATTATACTCTAAGATCCTTGCCGGGGAGGCTCCTATCTTGTTAACCACGTCCTGGTATGAAAACATTCCATTTGGACCATACATGTCACTAACATTTAGTATTTTGCCCTTTATCCAGTCAGGGAAGAAAAAGACATTTCCTCGATATTTTATGTACTGGTTATTCCCACAGTAAAGAGGGAAAGGGGTGAGACATCTTCATGTTTTATTAAGATCTAGCCATGTTTTCAGAGTAATTTTCCAAAAATGTGAATGTATCTTGTCTAAACCTTTGAAAAGTGCGCTTTTAGTATTTGCAAGCACGTGACATTCTCACCAAAGGGTAGAAATATTTTTCTCGGAATTATAGTCCATCTTTCATTGTGGCCTTGCAAATTTTTTACAACCAATGACAGGAGAAAAGCAGATTGCATCTGTCTTAAATTTATCATTTTCAATCCTCCTTTTTCATATTCACTGCACATTAGGTTTCTTTTAACTTTTTCAAATGCCTTTCGATTACAATGTTTTTTTTTACGCAGAGAAATCTAAAAAGCATGCGATTTATATCTGATAAGATCTTGTCAGGAATAACAAATGTTTGCATAACATAGACCATTTGTGAAATAAGAAATATTTTAATAATATGTATTTTACCCATTACTCTACGATCTCTTTTTTCCCAGGAGTGAATAATTCTCTGAATAGTTTCTATTCTTTGCAACTGATTGTCCTCAACTAAAGATGCCAGTTATCATTTTCATAATAAATACCAAGAATCTTTAGTTTATTTTTCCACGTAAAGCCATAAAAGCTGTCTGCACTATGTTTTCTAACTTAGCCACATAGCTGCTGATTTATTTTTATTTATAACCAAACCAGAAAAAAGAAAAATCATTGGGTATATCTAATGCTTGCATCATGTCATGCTGATCTGTCAAAAATAAAGTAACATCACCTGCATAAAGCGCAATTTTGATTACATTAACAAGCGTATCTCTTGAACCCCCTAAAACAATTCCTCTAATGTTTCTACAGTCTTTTATCTTTATTGCTAGCAATTCTATAGCCAACACAAATACTAAGGGAGAAAAAGGGCATTCTTGTCGGATTCCTGTTTCAACCGCAAAATACTCTGATGTCTAGCCACTATACAAAACACAACTAAGAGTATCAGCGATTAATACTTGAAACCACCTAATGAATTCTTCCCCAAACCCATACTTTTTGAGAGCTGTTAACATGAAGTCTTTAGATATATTATCAAAAGCTTGTGTATAATCAATACTTAAAAGCAAAACAGGAATCTTTTCTACATTTAGATGATCAATAACATCATCAATTAGTCTCAATAGCGTAGCTGCTCGACGTCCCTTTATATACCCAACCTGATCTTCACTTACTAAATCTCAAATTGCTTGACATAAACGATTTGCCAAACATTTAGACAAAAGCTTATAATCACTATTTGTTAATGAAATTGGTCTCCAGTTTTTTTTTAAACATTTCTAGGTAGATCTTTGCCTTTGTGAATTAATGTAATGACTGCTTTTATCTGAGAAGAAGAAAGTGTCCCTTTTTTCAAATGCAGAGTTCAGTGATGATGTTAACAAGCTTTTTATATGACACCAAAATACTTTTAAAAATTCTGTTGTAAGCCCATCACTTCTGGCGAAGAACCATTTTTGACGGCTTTAAGAGCTGTTAGTAGTTCATTCTCTGTCAAGCTGCCTTCACAACTATCCTTCTGAGAGTCAGAAAGCTGTGGCACTGAAGTATCAGATATAAAAGTTATCTACCATTTGTTCCGTGTTTTCTGCTCTTATCTTTTTCTTGTACAACTGTGAATAATAGTCTCGCTGCATTTTCATTATTTCTGACTGTTGTGTAAGTGATCTACCATTTTCATCACGAAGTTCTTCTATTATCTTCGAATTTGCTCTTGATTGTTCCAAGTTTAGAAAATATTTTGTGTTCTTTTCCCCCTCTTCAATCCATTTCATTCTAGATCTTACCTGTGCTGCACGTGCTTTATAAGTTTCCAATAATTCTAATTCTTGCATTAAGTGCTGTCGCTGATTTTGATAATGAATATCATTAGGGTTTTTGTGTGCTGAATTTCTATTTCAATGGCCCCAAATCGTCTTGAATTGTAAACTATCTTGTAATTAGCAACCCCATTGTGCCGAAATAAAACAACTTGACCACAACTGTGTGAAGTATAACTATTATATAATAATTCATCTTTGCCCCATTCTTTTTTTCCATAGCCCCTAAACACCATCAATAATATGTGTTTCTTGCAAGCAAATTACATCATACTTTTTCTCTCTCAAGTGTTTAAATCTTGATTTTCTTTTCCAATACGAGCGCAAACCCCGTGAATTTAATGAAAAAACAGTCAATCCAGAATCACAAGCCATAAGGAAAGTCTGTCATCCAAGTCGTTTTCAAATCCAAACGCAAACCCGTAAACAAAGTCCGTGTAACGCGCGTAAGTCGTCTCTCCGTCAGGTCAAACCGTCACACTCGGTGAAGATTCACCCACCATCTCCCCCACCTTTACTCTGCCCACTCGACACGGAGCGGTCAGGTGAGGGCCGCGAACAGGTGAGCATTTTAGCCTTTGGCCCGTCACGCCGCTGGCTAGATGAATCCTCGTCACCTGACCTCTGTCGTTTGCCACCGGTGCTGCGTGAACGCTGGTCCTTCCCACGCGCACCGTATTACCGGATATTTTTCTGCGGCGAAGGTGTGAACGAATGTTTGCCCGTGTCAATTTTATCAGTTTGAGTTTCCGGAACCACATCAGTGACAGAGTCTTCAAAGACATCTTCTCCATCCTCAAACAAACTTACCCCTACCTGCTCATCTCCTGACAGCTGGGTTTCCTCTGTGAGCCTGACATCTTCTGTATGCTCCATCTGAGCACATGCCTTTGTTTCAGGTATAGGCCACTCACCTGGGGGTCAGGGAAAGTGCCACAGGCTGGATCACCACGCTTGTGCCACTCTGCAGGCAGTCCCTGCAAGTCACCAGATTCCAACACTGGTGTCTGTGCTGTCCTGACTGTAGGCAGTTAGAGCACACAGGGCTCCGGACACCTTGACTGCTCCTTATGGTAGAGGCGAGCGGTGAAACTACCCACCTTTACAAACCTGTCCAGTGGTACTAGAGGAAGGTTAATGAAGACAAAGCGTCGACCTGTAACAAAGCGGGTTAGCTTTCCGTCCCTGTCCCTGATCTTCTCCATTAGGAGCAAAGATCTGAGAACACATCCCAGTCTAACAAGAGCACTCTCAATATCATCATTGGACACTGAGACTGGAAGATCTGAAATAAATACTTTTGTGATGGGAACTTCAACACCATGGCTCCCTCTCAAAAATGAATGGATTCTTGTCAAAAGAGACACAGTGCATCCATTTACCACAATCCCCTCAGTCAAAAGTTGAGTCCTGGCAGCTCGAGTCAAGGGGTAGATCCTCCAGAGACCTTTGATGCACTGCGCACCATATACTGTTTCCCTGCCGCACACTCTTTCGGCAGCCAGACAAACGTCCAAATCAGAAAAACTATCCGCTTGGGTTAATAGTTTTATCAACAAAAGGTAAGTCTTTACGTATGTGTGCCTGTGCATGTAGGCGTACATGCGTAAGTGCGTGTGCGCGTTTGTGCACGCCTGTGTTCACGTGCGTGCGTACATGCGTGTGTGCGTGCTTGCGTGTGTGCGTGCGTATGTGTGAGCGTGTGTGTGTGTGTGTGTGTGTGTGTGCACTTGCGTGCGCATGCATGCGCTTTTGTGCGTGAGTGTGTGTGTGTGTGTGTGTGTGTGTGTATGGGGGGGGGGGGGGGGGTACATGCAAGAGTGTTTGTGTGTTGTGCACATTTGTGGATGGCATATATGTACGCGTAGCACGTGCGTGTGTATGTGTGTGTGCGCGCGTGCGCGTATGTGTATGTGTATGTACGTGTGAAAACGGATATTACGAGGATGACATAGTAATCAAATGCACACTCACAGAAACGCACACGTGCCAATGCATACACACTCACGCCTATGGACTCACCACTTTACACACTTGCATAGGTTCATTGATGCACATTTTCCAGTTTACATACGTTTACAGTAAAAATGTGTGGTCCTGAGAGATTCAGTATCTTTTCTGTTGATGTGAACTTGGTCATTTGTGTCTGCCATTGGAAAGGCTCCAGTATGAGTCTGCCCTAATCTCTAGGAGTCATCGCAGTGCTGGCCTTGAGTATTATTCGAATGTTTGTTGGTTGGCTGGTGATGTTTCTCGCTCTTCCTTCAAGTCTGCACGTGCGGCCACTTCCTCTCTTGATCTTGAGCTCTGAAAGGCGGTCTATGGTATAGTGGCTTTGATCTTGTTTGTTAAGGTGATTCTGCAGACTTCTTATCACATCAAAACGGCTTAGCTATAATCCAGTTGTTATTGCTGCCAGTGTGTCTCATTTCCTTTGACACCTGTGTGTCCTGGCGTAACATCTGTATCAGTCTCTCCAGTGGAAGGTTGCGCATTATTTCATGTCAAGCAGGGTTCTCCATTCCACTTTCTGGAGAATGAAATGTATACTACAACATTTACGCATGATTGTTTTGAATTATTTGTATTACCCACGGTAGATAAAGTAGCCTTCCTGTCCGAAACAGTAGTAGAGTTACATGCACAATTAAACAGTCTACAAAGGACAATTTGAACATTGCACATAAACGTAGATGTGAGTAAAAGTAATGTAGATGTATTTAGAGAAGGTGGATGCTTACAGCATGTGAACGTCGGACTGACTGTGGAATCCTTACGGCCGTTGTTAAAGTTTGTAAACATTTAGGCATTTATTTTTTTTCAAGAAGGCTGACTTTTACTGTTTTAAAAACAAAACTTTGCCAGCAGAGACAAACATGTTTTGGAATGTGTACTGAAAACAGTTAAAATGTAATTTTCTTGCTGTATATATAAAAATAATTTGACAGGCAAGTACAACCAACTGCTTACAGAGATTTTAATACAAAACAACACACATCTGTTGATTTTTATTTTTTCCTTTATGTAAAGAAATGAAAGCAGATGAGGTCCATTATGTTCTGTGCTGTCCTGTACTGACTGATGTAAGATAACTTACGTGCTTTTTAAGTACTATAAATATCCAAGTATTTTCAGATTGTTTACTTCTAGCTTCAAATAATGAAAGAAAAACTAGAAACCTGTCCCTTTATCTATACAAAGCGTTCAAGCTAGGATGTGTTCTTGTTTCTTAATGTATGAAGTTGGATACGTTGGACTGGTAATAAGATTTGAACGATTGTTCCCTTGCACCTCTTCATGAAGGGCAATAGTCAGTTTGTGAATAAAATAAGCATATCCGTATACCCCCCTCACTTCTCCTCCCCCCTGCCTCCCTAACATCCAGTAACATTTAAAATGGGCATAGACAAGACATATATGGCTGTGATAGATGGGAATCTTTCGCTGCCGTTTAGTATTGACGTTCAGCATTGACTGTGTTGCTATGAATGCGTAGGTCCATGTACTATATAACTTTTATCACCAGACAATGTGACACCAAAAAGGCAACCTCCTATATCAACCAAGACACCAACACGTGGTTTTACATTCTAATTTCGATGGCTTGCGTGTGTGCGCTCATTCGTACATGCGTGTGTGTGTGTGTGTGTGTGGTGTTTTTTTTTTTTTTCTCTCTCCACTGTGTGTGTGTGTGTGTGTGTGTGTGTGTGTGTGTGTGTGTGTGTGTGTGTGCGTGTGTGTGTGTGTGTGTGTGTGTGTGTGTGTGTGTGTGTGTGTGTGTGTGTGTGTGTGTGTGTGTGTGTGTGCGTGTGTGTGGGTGCATGCGTGTGTGTGTGTGTGTGTGTGTGTGTGTGTGTGTGTGTGTGTGTGTGTGTGTTTCGAAAGGAACTCAAATTTTCACACTGGAAGAATACAATATGCTGAATCATGAAGAATGATAAGGAACAAACTCAAATATAATAACACACCTGAACCCCAACTAAGCACCTGCTGTGAACTTCAAAATGAACCGTACGATGATAACTTCTGGCCCTTCGAACAGGGATGTTTGGGATGAGCATTACAAACCATATGCCAAAGTAGTCGACATGATCTGGGCAATGGAATCCTACCGTGCTTCTGTTTGGCATTTTCGGAAATTTCATGATCATTCTGATCATGCTTCGTCTTCCTGCGTCCACTTCTGGTGTGTTCTTCCAAAGTTCTGGCCTGGTCTGACCAGGTGCTGTTGATTGTCGGCCCTTTAAACGTCTTGCTCCACAGAGAATTGGGTGTGCCTCAGCTTTCATAACCAGAAGTTCCTGGCAGTGTAAGATTTCTGTCATGATGTCGTACATGTCGGTGGCTTTATCTCCGTGGATGCTGGTGGCACTGACCATGCTCAGGCAGCTTCTGTGCTGTGGCCACATCGTGTCAATGCTGTGTGGACGAAGAAAATGTCGCGAGTTACTGCTGGTGTAATAGTAGTCGCCATCGCTCTAATCAACTGTCACTTTCTCTACGGGTATGATATTAGTACAAGCCTTTGTTTTGGCAGATGCTGTCATCATGCTGTATCAGAAATGTACCAATGGTTTATTGACACGGTTTGGGATTGGATAGCCATGACTGAACGTTGTTTTGTACCTTTCACACAGTGTTGGTGGTCAGCAACAGTGCTCTTCTCTGGTCACTAGTCAGATCGGTCAGAACGAGCAAACAGCTTACTATGCAACAAACCAGCCAGGAATCCGGGCAACGGAAAGTGTCTTCACTGACTGTCACCTTGATTGCTACATGCACCGCTTTTTTTTTTGTGTCCTGACAGCGCCCCTCCAAGTACATGACCTCACGTACCATTATGTCGATTCCGATGACCCGATTGAGTATGGACAAAACCGCGTTTTCCTTGCGGTCAGCAACGTCCTGGCCTACTCAAACAGTGCCATCAACTTCTACCTGTATTGTTTAACAGGCAGCAAGTTCAGAGCAGAATTTCTAAACTTAGTGTTTGGGGTTTTTTGCCCTTTTCCAGAAAAGCAAAAAAGTTCGTTAATGGCACAGTTACCATCGAAGACAATGACAGTTGTCAGTGACGAAGGCTATCTACTGGAGAATTATGATGACCTGCATAAGTTGAACGTGGATTCTTTATAAATCTTTCTGTCCAAAAGCTGTTAAGACAAGAAATGTAGAAGTTCCCTCTATCGTTATCTTCAGTTCGCTTGAAAGTATTCACAAAGTACACACGATAAAACGTGACCGAATGAGGACTAAAAACTAAGATTCACAGTCAGGTTTAGATTCTAAGTTTTGAAATATTTACCATGTCAGATATGCCTGCTTTAAGGGTGAAAAAGTGCACCACTTTACTAAAGCTACACGTATGACTAATTAATATTTCAGTGAAAGAAAGAGAAAGCCACCCACGACGACATTTGAAACACGAGACGGACCCACGATTCTCTGGACTTCCAGCTGGTGCTTTACCCAGTGGACTACCTTTCCCCCAGTCATGTGGGAGGCACAAGGCTTGCATGCACGTGACCAACGTCTGGCTGTCATTGTTGCCATTGAGTGATCGATGCAGTTGTCGTATAAAACATATAAATGCTACCACACGTAATAAGTACACGTGATCAACGTTTGGTTGTTGTCGTTTTCCCCCCCGACTGATCGGTTAATGGGTCAAGGTCAAGATCCAAATGCTGATACTTATTTCACGTGAGTGGCTATATTGCTGCAGATCAAAGATACACAGCACGACACTACACAGCAAACCGCAGTTCCACAAAGCAAAGCAAATACAAAACAATACACGGAATGACATAATCACGAGTAGAACACAAGGATACAAAAAAAAAAAAAAAAACCCAAGACAACATAACCATAAACAAACCAAGTACCCAATGAAACAGGACAAGGTGGGACAGCATTATTACACCATGAGGACACAACAGAACAAAACATGGGACTGAATTAAACACGAGGTGAAACAAGCACACGACGACACAACACAGAGGGCACCAAACTACACAGCAAAGTAAATACACAAGGAAACAAAATACATGAAAACACACTCACAGAGAAGTACAAGTATACAACAAAACAAGACTGCATGGAACGTTATAGAAGTACACAACAAAACAGAAGATGGGACAACATAATATAACAAAGCAAAACAAGTAGGCTTTCAAATCTATTCATGTTGTTTAAAACCTCAGCTGACCATGAAGACCATATAAAAACTGTCATTTCATCAAAATTAATTTCTTTGACAAAGAAATTAATAAACAAAGAGCAGGAGAGCACAATCACGAAGCAAAACAACTACAGAAGAAAGCAAGACAATGTGGGACAAGACAATTAGTGCTAGAATAATCTTCATCAATGCCCATCTTGCATCAAATTGGAAGAATATAAGTAATTGCTCGTCATTTTTGTTATCCTGAGTGTTGTGTTTGTTGCCTGAAGAAGGCCTAAGAGGTCGAAATGCATCGTGTTTTGTCTTGTGATTCGTTGGTCAACTTTTTTTTTTCAGCAAGAAATGTTTCAAATTTGATTAGATTTCCGCCTGCAGTCGCCTCACTTTGCAAGTAGATCTTTTGCGTGAGGTCTGTCATCAAATGGAATGCCAAGGCAGAGCAGCAATTTCAAGTAAAGTCCTCAGGGAATTCTAGAGCCAGTCAGTTGCACAGCGAGTTGATCGTAGTTAGCCTTCTCCCTTCCCTCTCCTCCTGTCGTGCTGCAGCCTATGTAAGCTCCTTTGACGTCTACAACAAGACAACAATGTGACCTACAGTCTGCCAGCCAGCTGGTCTGACCAACCTACTCTTCACATGAAAGGGTGGCCCTGCTGGATATTGTACTCGGGTTAAAAGCGATAGGAGGTCCGTGATTGGAGGCCCTCATGGAGTGGTTTATTGTCCTCTCCCTCCCCGACCCCCTCCAGCAGTTCCCAAGTGATGGCACAAGTAACAGCCTCTTCCATGACATGATAAGCTGGGGATTAGAATGCAACATGCAAGCACCAGTTGTCACCCATCCCACGACGACAACGCAGTGGAGAGGGGGGTTCGTGTGTGTGTGTGTGTGTGTGTGTGTGTGTGTGTGTGTGTGTGTGTGAGAGAGAGAGAGAGAGAGAGAGAGAGAGAGAGAGAGAGAGAGAGAGACAGACAGACAGACAGACAGACAGACAGAGAAAGACAGAGACAGAGACAGACAGACCGACAGACACACACGTATAAAAACCCCGCAGATGTGCGCTTCAGCTTCACAGCCAGTTTCTACTGACACAAATACAAAATGCATCTCGTACTCGCCTCGCTCTCCCCCTACCTCTTTTGTACAGATGATTCACACAGAGGCAAGAAAGGCACAAAGGGATGAGTAGAGCACAGGCCATGACTAGGCACTGTCAGTGGCCAACAAAGAGGCCCACGTGATATGTTCCTCTTCACAACTGACAGATTGCACAGGGCTGTGAACACTGCACTGCGTATCAGGACTGGATGAAAACTGTGTGTGTGTGTGTGTGTGTGTGTGTGTGTGTGTGTGCGTGCGTATGTGCGTGCGTGCGCGTGCGTGCGTGCGCGTGAGTGTGTGTGTGTGTGTGTGTGTGTGTGTGTGTGTGTGTGTGTACGTCCGTGTGGGAACGCGCGCGCCCGTGCGTGTGTGTGTGTGTGTGTGTGTGTGTGTGTGTGTGTGTGTGTGTGTGTGTGAGAGAGAGAGAGAGAGAGAGAGAGAGAGAGAGAGAGTACATGTGTGTGTATGTGTGTGTGTGTGTGTGTGTGTGTGTGTGTGTGTGTGTGTGTGTGTGTGTGTGTGTGTGTGTGCTCACGTGCATGCAGCTACCTTATCTTCTGAGCTCGCTAACTGGCATTGATATAATGCTTATCTTACTTCTCCTTATCCCACATCATCTCCCCCACTCAGCACACACACACACACACACACACACACACACACACACACACACACACACACACACACACACATTTCATCTCACTTAAAAGATGGTCTGATGTATAAATGATATGATCAGAAGTACATTGACCAAACCTATCTCTGGAATCATGCATACACATGAACGGACTAAAGACATAATCACACTCCTAAGCGTATGAAGAAACACATACATAAACTGTGAAAATAATCAGCCACGAGATATAAAGAAACTGCAATGAATGAATCGATCCTAATTAAAAAAAAATTGCATACATCTGAAGAAAATGATAAAAAATGAAATACATCCAAAAAAATAATAGTCTGCAGGAGAATGTAACTAGCTGATGAACTGATCATTAGGAGGAAGAAACGTAAGTATATGGTCTGACGCCTGCCCTTCGAAAGTGTCTTTGCACGCATTTATCCACAAAATTACAAAGAAACTTTGCAAATTTTACACAATATATCTTCATAAAAAAAAAAAACTGACAAAGTACATGAAGACAAATCACTGAACAGATCTCCAAAGAAACAATATGGTCCATTTGTTTCAAAGGCTATGATCGTAAACGAATTGATTAACGGAAGATTCTGTGTTACGTCAGACGGTCCATTTGTTTCAAAGGCCATGGGCGTAAACGGAATGATTCACTGATGATTCTGTGTTACGTCAAGGTGTGGAGAGGCTTGGACAGTCAGGAAGTTCACAGCTCCACGCGCACGAATGGAGTATAGGAGACAGAACCAGTATGGCTTCAAACCCATCTTCTCAGACAGCTGGTTACCCCTTGTGCACGTGAACTCCGTCGCCTTTTAGTTCTGTCTTCAGTGGAGCGCTTCTTCGGTCCTTATTGGTGATAAATGGTTTCATATTCTTATATTCTTATACCTTTGAGTCACAGCCTCCATCAACTACAAAGGGAGAATTCTGAGATAAGTCCGTCTATTGAGACCATACATGTCCATCAGTGTATGTTGAACGAAAGACAGCAAACCAGAGTTTTTGAAAGAAAAAAAAAAAAAGCAACAGAGGACATCACATGGGTCTTCCTACCAATCACCACGTAGCTGACAGATATTCGGTGAGTCATATAGTCAAAACGTATACCAATATCATATACTTAAACAAAACATATGCTGTGATTGGGGGTTCGGAATGAGCGGCGTGAGTGCGGTGCCACTGAGGTTGCACAGAACATGGGACAGCAAACACAATAAGAAAAAAAAAATAGGAAAAAAGGAAAAAAAAAAAAAAAAAAAAGAAAATCTTTTTTATTGGCAGGATTTTTTTTTGCTGGGGTGAGGGGTGGGGGGTGGGGGGACTACTGAGCCTATACCTACTGGTCACGGAGGAGTAGGCCCCCACAAGAAAAGGTTGGCGAAAAGCAGAGACCCGAACCCGGCCAACACGGAGAAGCACTGGGCCTCCCGGCTGCTCCGAACTGACAGCACCCGCTGAAATTAAGACTGCCACGGTATGGGGCCCAGGATCTGCACACACACACGCACACACACACACACACACACACACACACACACACACACACACACACACACACACACACCGCCGCCGTGTGCTGGTTGTGTATTGCTGCGCTGTGTTGTTTGTATTGTGTTGCACTGTATAGTGTTGTACAACGTACATTAAATTAAATCATACCATACACATCACATTAACATAAAATTTTACATTTCCCATGCGCATCAATGTAATATGACACACAACATCAACCATCTGAATTAAGGTAATGTGTCATACTACATTGTCAATGTACATCAAGACAGAGTGTCGTACTACACGATCCTGAACATCAAGGTCATGCACACCATACTGTCAGTGCACATGAAAGTAATACGTCACGCTGAGCCCTGTTTGGTTTGACAGACGAGCAGGCGAGCAGCTCATGGGATAGAATGTGTCCTGTGGGAATGGAAGCCTGTCTTTAAGGCACATGGTAGGAAGGATTTCAGCTAGGTGAGGGGTGGGGGGTGGGAGTGGGGGTGGAGGTATAGGGAGTTGAGACCATACCTCCTCCTGTTTCTCTTTACCTGAATAACACCGCCTTTGTTCATCCTAAAATCTTTGTGCTTTGACAGGTCAGAATTCTCCAGCAAGGGTCTATCAGGACACAGTGTGTTTTCAGTTTAGTGTGCCCACACTGCTGCTCTCAGGGTTGTCTCCTGTATAACTCTATAATTGAAAAGTTGTCGACCTTGGTCACACAGCCCCCCCCCCCCCCCCCACCGCTTCAGCTGGCAGTGCAGGAGAATGTGAGGAATCCTGCTGTCCTCCATGCCAGTGACACGCCCTGCACTTCGCCGAGGACTGTTTAATGAGTGAACTCTCCACGCTGGGAAATCCACAGTTTGCCAGAACTTCAAAGCTGGGCGTCTTCTCTGGCCACTTGATGTTGCAGGTCGTTTGCAAGAAATGCTGGTGGATGTGTTTCAGATGAAGTAAACGATTTCATTTACCAAATGCAAGCTTTACACTAACAATTTGGTGACAAGTATTGAGGAAACTTTTTCCAGTTCTTAGAAGTCGTGCCTGACGCAAATATACGTGTAACATGTGCTAAAGTTCACAACAGCCAGCATTGCTGAACAGTTTTAATGAAACCAGAGAAAATAAAAATGCACGTCTTTTACATACACATTACACATAGATTAACAGTTGAAATATAAGTACAATACAAAAACAATACAAAATAAAACAAATAGCAAAGTAATTTTGTTTTCCGATGTACTTCAATGTGATTGTAAGTTTGGAGTATGGTTCGCCACGAACCATATACAGGATGAATGTAACTTAACTTGGGTTGCATTTCATGAAACATGTTCAGAATCAGTAAGGTAGTAAATACTGGCACTAGCTTTATCAGTCAGTGTACAATGTATTTCAACATTATTAGTAGCAATGCCTATCTTTCTATTGATCTTTTCCTTGCTTCATTATGTTACGATTTTCAAGGTATCTTATATTACAAGAATGAAAATGTGTTGAAGAAGAGGGACAACTTGGCTTATAATCTGTGTATTGGGATTCTGTGTTTGATTGGAAATTAAACAGAAACTGGCTGTATTGTAACTCACTTCCATCATATCAAAA
>JADBJO010004110.1:183761-206261 GCA_016801955.1 Conus betulinus | reverse complement strand
CACACACGCACACAACGCACGCACGCAACGCACGCACACACACACACACACACACACACACACACACACACACACACACACACACACACACACACAGAGATATGTGGCTCGGAGAATTCGGACAAGCAAGCCAGGCAGACTCTCGTCTAAACCTAAAGCCCATCCTGAAGAGAGAGCACCTCCTCCTCAGACAAGGGGCGCACTGTAGAAGAGCCCGCTGTAATTGAGACTGCTGGAATGTGTATGAAGATGTGTGATAACAGAAACGGCGAAGTTTGTGTGGGTGTGGGTAGGAAGACGGTTTGATGTACATGGTGGGAGTAGGTGGGGGGATGTTAAGAGCAGAGGCCAGGTCGAACCAGAGAATTTGAAACTCCCATATTCTGTAGTCGAACAACATGTAAGCCTACGTTGGTAAAATCCTTTTCGGACCTAGTGTCTAAATGGGTGAAACACGGTGTGATTGGCAGTGGTCGCCCCCCCCCCCCCCCCCCCCCCCCCCCCCCCTCCCTCCCCCCTCTCTCTTCCCCCCCCCCCCCCCCCCCCCCCCCCCCCCCACACACACACACACTTCCCTACCTTCCACCCATTCAGCAAAAAGAAAGAAACCTGGATGTATAAGGTCGATGATTTTTCTAGGTATAGTCGATTCAGTTTGGTTTCGGTGAAGTATGGAAAATCGAGGAGGGAGAGCGGAGGAAAGGGAAAGTAGGGGAGTAACGATGAAATATTCAAGACAACCTTTTATGGGAGGCAGAGACTTTGCTTGAACAGTTAAGCGACTGGCTTGCAGCGTAGGCAACATAAACTTTCCACAATGTCTAACATGCATCTTCAGATCAGACTTCCTTTCTCGTCTATGAATCAGGAACTTGGTATCAATCTGAGATAAAATACAAATAAACTGCACAAAACAAGGTGCTGCAGACAGCTATTTAGAGAGTATCATTACGTGTGTTTTGATATTATGTTACTTAGGGAAGATTGAATGAGACATATTTGTGGAAAATTCAGATGTCTGAATTAAAAACAATCTTAAAAGAATTACTATTCTTCCGAACGAAAGAGACAACCACATTACAATGCAAAACACGACGCGTTTCGACCTCTTTGGTCTTCCTCAGGCAAGACAAACAACATTCAGAAAATGAAAACGGAAAACGAAATAATCACTTATCTCCTCAAATTGGGCGCTCAAATCCATAAGCGCCAAAATATGGCTGACACGGAGGATAAATTAGCAAGAACACGCACACAGAAAGCTTGGGAGGACATGTGGTGCGTAAGTTGCTTCAGAAATTATATTCGAAAACAAAACAACAACAACACAACAACAACAACAACAAGGCAATTTGAGGAACTGAAAAGACAGTGGGAGAACAACGAGGGCGATGCGCTGGAAAGGTCGGAGAGAAATAAAGAAGGAGCGCAGATAACACGAATACAAAAAAGATGATGGTGGCACAGCGGAATCTTCAGAGCTATCAACTGGCTGCCACAGCAAGCAGAAGTAGAAGGTTTACGAAGGTGAAATCCTGCATTGTGCCTGAAATTACAGGTGACTTTGCTCCTTGTTTTGTGTGTGTGGTTGTATTCTGCCTTGTTTTCAGTAATATCGCACTCTGTTTTAGCTTCCTTTTAGTAGTCTAGTAACCGTGCAGGAAAAAAACTGGCCCACCTGCGTTCGAATGGCCAGAATCTGTCTTTCTATTCCGGTTTCTAGACAACATGGTCGATTCAAAGTGTTGAGGCAGATATAAATGCCTGTCTTTTAGAAAAAAAAAAAAAAAGTACTGTTGTACGACGCATCAAATTTATGTAACACTGGGCAAATACAAAACGTTATCTACACATTTTCTTTCATGAGCATACTAATGCACGCAGGCTACACTTTTCAAGTAAGTTCAGAATGATAATGTCATAGCCGCTAAAACAAAATGTCACACTGACGTGTGTGTGTGTGTGTGTGTGTGTGTGTGTGTGTGTGTGTGTGTGTGTGTGTGTGTGTGTGTGTTCCTCCTGTCTTCCCCTCCGCCCCCTTCACTCATAATTTTTGTAGACTTTTTTTTAATGGCCATTGGATCCTGAAATTAAACAGAAAATGGACCCTCCAACTCACTTCTTCCCCCACCCCCTCTCTCAAACCACAGCAAAATGAATAAAAACGGAAAATAAAAAGAACTAAAAACAAAACCGTGGACCTCACCTCCCCACCCTTCAGGACGATGATCCACCCCTGGACAGGGCTGTCCCATCATTTTGTCGTAGTTTATGCTGTTAACGACGCGCTTCTTCTTAACATTTACAGCAATGACACGGATGCTGTAACAGACACTGATAGGTTGCCTCACATTTATGGAGATTACATGATAGGCTAACAAAGGCCTGGATATCGCTTCCATACCAAGATAATAAAACATGCGATGTGAGTGATCTCCCTTGTTGCCCTCAAAATGGCGGTGTGCGTCGTTGAGGGAGCCTGCATCGCATCTTCACATCGTGTCCCAGACTGTTGCTCCACTTAGAAGGAATTCAGCGAGACGCCCCGCGAGAGTCAGTGCAGTTTCAAGTCAAGGAGGAGGCAGTCAGCGCAGCACGCCCCCCTCCCCGGCCCCCCACGCCCCTTGTCAGCGCCCCCCACCCCCCCCCCCCATCCTTCAATTATCAGAGATTCAGAGCGCCCAGCGCACGACGCCCGCATATTCAGCGCAATTCTGCGCACCCCACTTCAGAGCGCCCGCCCCCCCCCACCCCCCCCGAGCAACAGTCAGCGCCCCCCCCACCCCCCCCCCCCCCTTTTTTTTTCTTTTTTTCATCAATTCCTGTTCTATAAAGGTAGCTTCTTTCCATCAAATTTTGAAAGTTGAAAGAGTGTTTAAATGTGTGCGTTTGTTTCTTCTCTTTTGCAGAACTTGAAGGTTGTATTCTATTAAACTCGATTCAATGTTCGGAGGGGGGAGGGGAGACTGAGGACTGAGAAATGACGAGTGAAGTGTGACAAGGAGGGGGAAGCGACGGATGGTGGTGTTGGCGGTGGGGGGGGGGGGGGGGGGTGGGTGGTGATAAACTCCTAGCTTGCCACCTCCTCCTCTTTAATATTAACCAAACCCAAACCATAAAACACATAAACAATAAGCGGGCTCTTTATAAAAAAACCCACCTTAACCACCGCATTACCGCAACCCACCTAACAATACTTTAAAATTTTAATTACATAACCCATTATTAAAAAAATTCAACCTCCTCTCTTTAACAAGTAAATTAAAAACACCGCCTTTTCCTTATCCTGCTAAAACTGTGTTTCAGTCAGAAGGACATAAGAGTTCACTTAGCGTTATGCCATGGTAGAGTTAGATTTAACG
Source organism: Conus betulinus (assembly GCA_016801955.1). Lineage (NCBI taxonomy): Eukaryota > Metazoa > Mollusca > Gastropoda > Neogastropoda > Conidae > Conus > Conus betulinus. The sequence continues at coordinate 202,899 of JADBJO010004110.1, read as the reverse complement.
ATACGGGAGATTTACGTAATACGGGGGACGGGTCGTTCGAAAAGAATCCCGCGCCCGAACAAAGAATGAATACAACTCAAACAAATCTAAAATCAAAATCTATGCGTTTTCGAATGGGTAGAAACAAGCAGGCAGTGATAACATTTGGAGACTTTTACTGATTAATAGCATCATGACTGAGCGGAGAATGGCCTCGTTCACCAATCACTACTGACTGCACGGCCCCCTGCAAAAAAACAGTAATTGTCACAAAATCTATTTCATTCATTTCCGCCTCAACTTTTGAAAATTAGTAGGATCTATATTGACGAAGTGGATCTAAAAAATGAAAACGTCGAGGAGCTGAGAAATGTGAGTCTAGTTATTGCAGCAGTAATGGACAGGCGCACTACATTAAACGCTGAACTAATTTAATATGTGTTGGGTGCTTGTTGAATCATTTTTTGAAACCTTTGGTGATGAGAACACCACAGATTATGGACTGTTGTGTGTCTCTCTAGTTGACCATCCTCGGAGCGCAGTCACAGTGGTACACATTCAGAGCCGTGTCTCCGCTGATGAGTAAAGATCCCGATCCAGCAGCGGACGAAAGTAGAGTGGCCTAGGGTCAGCAATACAAATAGAACTACCTCTACCCTTCGGAGAGGGTTTTTACGATGTTCCCTCAGGGCAGGCTAGCTACGTGTTTCTCAATTATGTATAATAGATTCCCTTTTTTTTTTTTTTCTTCAAAGGTTGTCAAATATCGTTGGCCAATTCCTTACTATATTACTTATGATTGATTTCATAGCCTGCCTAAACGATTGTTTTCTCCCCCTTTCCCCACATCTCCCTACTTAATTGCTCAGCTATATCAATATATATATATGACTATATATATAATCAACACAATCAAAACTAGAGAGCCAGCGAGAACTCCAAAAGAAACTCTCAAACCGTTAAGGGGTACGCGCACATAATTTTAATAAAAATTGGATTTACAAAAGGTAACAACCCTGAAGAGGAGAGCAGAGAGCGGAAACCCAGCTTGTTTTGTTTTTTTTTCATCTCTTTTTTACTAGAAATACTCAAACATTTTAAACTATATATATCTTATATATATACCTATATATATGTGTGGTGTGTGTGTGTGTAGCCTATACATATATATATTTTAGTGACGATACAAACAGTATAAAAAAATGGGTACCACCATGTTATTTATTGAAAACACCTATGGCGTAGCTGCCTGGCGCGGTAGAAATGGTGGAACCTACTTCTTTTTGGGGGTCAACGCTTAGCAATGGTATTGGTAATAATTATTATCATCTAAGAGGAATACCATTGAAGTACTTCAGCTTACTAGATTTGTTGCATGTTAAACTGTGGAATGTCAAATTCTGTCTGTCGACTGCTTGGTACCGGTACTGTTCATGACAGTTTCTTATTTCCACATATGAAGTATTAATGTGTAAACGTGGTCTAGGTTTTCATAGTAAAGAACCGTAACTCGCTTCTCTCCTCTCCCTGCTATCTCGCTCTCTCTCACTCCCCTACTCACTCGCTCCCTCTCTCTCTCTTTTAAACTCTTCCTTTCTTTCTCTCTCTCCTCTCTCTCTTCCTCTCTTCCTCCCTACCCTCTCCTCTCTCTCAGCTCCTCTCTCTCGCCTCTCCTCTCTCTCTTCTCTCTCAATCATATTAAAGCAAATTTTTAAAGGTGATCTTGTGTGTATGTGTGTTGTGTTGAGAAGAGAGATAGCGAGTAGGAGATAGAGAGTTTGTGTGTTGTGTGTGTGTGTGTGTGTTGTGTGTGTGTTACGCGCGCAGCGCATTCCTGTTCCCTTCCCCCATAGTTCTGTCCTGTTGTTTCGCAATAACATCGGTACCAACCGGTGTTTGTCGAACTACGTGACAACACCTGTGGCAAACGAACACTGACCAGTACAATTGCATATTTGTTTTTCAGAGGAGAAAGAGCGGCGGGGGTGGGCCACCGATCCTGAAATGCCTCACATCACCGTGACAATGAACGGCAGCTTCTTTATTGGACGGGGTGTCCGGGCGCGTCGGGATGAATGTGCTGGGGCTGGAGGAGGTCAACACAACACCAACACCGCACAACCCAAACAACGCCAACCTTCACACCTTCCGGCATCATCCATTCCCCTCCTTCCCGGTAACCCCCCTCACCCCTGCGGCATGGCTGTAGCAGTGCCGTCATTTTAGCTGTACCCCTTCCATTAGGTCAGGATAGAGCCGGTAATAACCAGGTGAGAGGATGATTATGATGATGGTGGTGGTGGTGTTGGTGATGGTGATGATAGATTATTGGGATGATGGGGATGGTTATGACGATGATAATGATGATTATAATGATGCTAGATGATCTTTTATTTCCCGGGTAACAAGAGAATCAAACCGCATACCTTTTTTTTTTCCCTTCTTTTTTCTTCCCCCCTTTCCCTCTTCTTTTCATAATCCAAAATCAATCCACTCCGGGCATATCCGGCCCTTTCCCACCTAGAATGACTATAACCTCAGTATGTCTAGTAGCGACACATCAAAACATTAAACGCTCATAACAAATAATTATTGCATATCCAAAGAAAAAAAAAAAAAAATGTGGATAATTTGTTGTCTTTTTCCGTCTTCTTTCTTTCCTCCATTAACATTGCGCATAAATGAATTTCCAAGAAATACAACCAAGAAGAATAAATGAAAACGCAATTATGAAAGAAGGGAAAAAAAAACATCTCCGCGCGCAAAGGCATCGGGCAGGTGGGAGACAGGGGGGGGCCATAAGCGGGGCGCCTCGTGGCGAAACGGCAACAGGACAACGCAACAAACAAACCGCACAACAACAGAGAAGGGCAATACACCTCCCTAATATATTAAGTAATTAGTGATCATTCAAAGTGCAGAGAGAACAGGAGAAACAAGTTTTTTGGAATTAACCAAATTCACCATTTCTAAAGTAAAAGTAGGCTACTCATTAACCTTACTACAATACAGCGAGAGCCAAGAATGTGAATTAGGACTAGAACTACAAATAGTGCATTCAAATCACAATTAAAAAGTTTTTATTTTATAAACCACTACAATAATGCCTCAAAGAAGAATAATTAAGCCACAACAGTACAAAATAAAAAAAATGCATCAAAATAAATAATCACATGTTTCGAATTGAAAACGTTTTTTCCATTCCACATGATGTGGTCATGCAACAATGATAGAAACGAACAGTACTGGAATCATTATTAAGGTTAGCGGTCGATAAATGCTTCATAGCATCATATCGTAACATATCTATCATGATCTGTGTATGTGCGTGTGTGTGCGTGCGCGGCGCGCCTCTGTGTGGGTGTGTTTGTGGTGTTTAGTGTGTTTGAGAGAGAGAGATAGATAAGCAGAGAGATGCCTCACCATTCGTCTTCTCTCCTTTTTTTTTACCTATTATTATACCTACTCGTTCTAACTAAAATTATAATTAAGCTACCCTCTTTCCAATAATCATCAGCCATAAGTACGGAATAGATGAGACAGAAGACCAGAAGACCCATACAAATACTAGACGGGCAATATTCTTGGTACCCATCTTATGTGATTAATGGCGGGTGTCTGGGTCCCTGGCTACAAAAACCATAGCAACAGCATCCAATCCCTTACTGCACCCCCGCACACCTCTCCCACGCTAACAACTGAACGAGTCCACTGATGCCGTGTTTCTACAGGCGACTTAATTTTGATGGGAAGTTATTTTCGCCGATGTGATGACGGAATCTGTAAATGGTCAGATGCTTTGTATGACTGGAAATTGTTTGTCTGGCACCAAGTTCTACAACGTCTGGTGGGCATTTCCTGTTCAGGAACAAAGCGCGTCTCTTGTCATCGAGTCACGGACGCTGATAGCCTGGGAAGAGGGGGGGAGGGGGGGGGGGAGATGGAGAGACAAACAGGCACACACACACAAACACACACGCAGACAGACAGACAGACGGACATAGGAAAAAAGAGAAAGGTGTTAAAGAGAGGCAGAGAAAGAGAGAGAGACAGACAGACAGGACACACACGCAGAAAGAATGAGAGAGGTGTGAAGAGCAAGAGATAGTAGAAGTGAATGATGTGTGTGTGTGTGTGTGTGTGTGTGTGTGTGTGTGTGTGTGTGTGTGTGTTTTGCAACAGTGCTTCGTTTGTGCTCAATCCTTTCCACGAGGACAAGGAGACGACTGTTTATGGTGATGAGGGAAAGAGCAGATCGAGGAGAGAGATTGATAATCAGTGTGTGTGTGTGTGTGTGTGCGCGCGCGCGCGCGCGTGTGTGTGTTGGGAAAGAGTGACAATCCGGATAATTTGTTGTGTATCAGAGATTTTTTTCCCTAAATTAAGGGTACATGAAAAAAAACTAATGACGGTCAACGATTTTCATTGATGAAAAATGTTTTTTGACTTTTGGTCCTTGCAAAAAAACGCGAGACTGCGCGCGTGCGCGCGCGCACACACACACACACACACACACATACATACTGTCTCGCTCTGTCTTTTCTCACACACACACACACACACACACACACACACACACACACACCACGCATTCACATTTATCGTGTTCGTATTGAGAAACGGAGAGTGAAGTGTGTTGTAAACACAAAGGAGCTCAATCAGACAGGGTGTCGTTTAAAAGACTTCGGTCTTTCTTCTGCGCATGACTTTGTAGGTTTTTGGGCAACGCAAGTGGCTGGATTTTGTAAATTTTTTTCTTTCTTTTTTTCTTATTTTTTTTTTTTTTTATTTTGTAACGTGAGGCAGAATAATTATATATACCTGTCGGAGATTCTGAGGCAAATGTGGGATTAAGTGTGCGTGTGTGTGTGTGTGTGTGTGTGTGATATCTTTGCAGGTATTCTCAACGGCCAGGGGCCCAAACGAGGCCGTTTCTGTGTCGTCAAGGCCAAGCTGGACGCCACGGGCACACAGGACGACTGGCGGCACGTGCAGGAAGCAGTGCGTAAGGCGCATGCGCTGGCCAAGAGTTTCAACGCCTTGGTGCAGGTCGGAGTCCACGGATATAGACTACCCTAAAACACTTGTGTTTGTTGTTCTGGTGGTGGTGGTGGTGGTGGTGGTGGTGGTCGTTGTCGTCATCATCATCATCATCATCGTTATCACCATCATCATTGTAATTTTTGTCATTAGCATTGTCATTGTTTTTTTTTTTTTCTTCTTCTTCTCTTTCCGTCCTGTGTTACACACAAGCCTGCACGGCACGCGACATCAAAGCAGTGTCTGAATTCTCACAAGGGCATATTGTATGGCAGATCCAAGCGTGGGACTTAACATCAGCTCCTCTCCGGACACGCTGGTGTTTGAAACTCGGTGAACCTGACCAGCTGGATGAGATCAATCCCATGCTTCCCTTTCAACGCAGCCAGGCTTGGAAGAGGTTTTCTCTTCGGAGATAGCATCTGTACAGAGTTCTCTCCCATCCTAATCCTTCAGATGACACTTTGAACCGCGCGTAAAATGCGAAATAAATAGATAAATAAATAATAGATGAATCAATCCAGCAAACAATCAATAAACAAGCAAGCAAACAAATAAATAAATTAATTAATAGATAAATAAATAAATAAAAAAACACAAATTTGGTCGCTCATAGGCGAAGGCCCATCCCAACTTTAGAAGAGTTGGCCATTGTGGTCCTGTCGAATGGACGACTGTAAAATAAGAACAGCAGTGTCCAAAGACGGAAAGTGGCTGCCTACATGGTGCGATACTGTAGCAGACCGAAAAACCTCGACAGTGATGAACGTGGGAGTTCTGTCTGAGAGACGAAGGAACAAAGAAGATAATGACAAATTATTTCAGTTATTTCAATCTTCTGTTCAAGTTTTCGAAGCTCTACTGACATAAATAAAAAAAATTGAAGTTTCTGTCATTTCCTTGCATTTCAGTTTACGTGGATAGGTTTGCACACTCAAACATTACATCAGGACACCCAATCATAAAATCAGTACATTCCTCAGTACGTGTGAGTGTGTATCTCTCTGTATGACTCTGCCTCTATGTGCCCGTCTTTCCGTCTGTTTCTCTCTCTCTTGTTTACATATTGACGTAGTATGAGTAGCAGTGCGCGTGCCTGCACGTGGTGGTGTGTGTTGAACAATTCAGGGGCAAGAGGAAACGAGCGTATACCGACAATTCCTCCGTCATCACACAATGACTCGGCAAAAATTTAAGAAGTAGAAAGGATGGGTGGCAAGAAGAGACGAAGAAAGAAAATATGAGAACATACAGTCAATGAAATATATATGTCAAAACCCTTCACTAACAGTGTATGAAAACAAATGTAATCCTTTTTGAAAACGGTTCAAATCATTGTGCTTGCTCCTAGGCTTTCGTCAGTTGGCTCGGACTTACCAGGGAGATACGGCCGATTGTGTTTGTGCTCCCTTGGCATCAAATGAAGATACACCACAGTCTATAATTCTGTGGTGTTCTCACCACCAAGAGTTAAAAAAAAAAAAAAAAAAAAAAAAAAAAAAAAAGCGAAGGGTAGAAAAATAAAACAAAAAGAAAATGTGGTAAGGAAATAAGTTGCTGAAATACTAAAATCATTATATAAACAGTATAAAAGTGTAGGGGAAAATCTTTGAGCCTGTGCTTGAGGATCCAATCAAGGATGCAAAGGAGGTCAAAAGATGTCCAACAGTCCGAGTGGTCAGCTCTGCTGTTTAATAACCCGAGCATTGTCAGCAGCTAAGAATTGTGCAGAACAGCCTTTACTTGGATCTCCTAAGAGATGCAATCTCCCACTGATTGACCAAACAATATAATGCTGAACAATTTAGTAGCGAGAGAAAACAAGTGCAGGCTAACAATTCTTCCGTCATTATTTGACTTGGGCAAAGATTAAAAAAAAAAAAAAAGTGAATTAACTGCTCTGTGTGTGTGTGCGCGCGCGTGTATGTGTGTATGTGTACTGATGAACGCCTCCCTGTCGATACCGACTGTTGCGTGTGCAACGGTTTGGCTCCTTTATGTCGTGTGCTGCGCTCTGACCCTTTGGGGAATAGGGGGTAGAATCACTATGTGCTACTGACCACATTGTACCTGACTTGGAAGCTGTTTACGAACGCGAGACATTTAATGAGAGCATACGTTCTCCACGCCACCCAGAACCCCATCCAATTTTTTTATCAGCATCCCCCCTCAACCCCCCCCCCCCCCCCCCCCAGCTGTCTTTCTTGTTTCTCGGGTTCTTCTATTGCAAGACACTTTCCTTCACAAGAAAGGTGTCGTGGGTGACCTGTGCAGAATGTGTGTGTCGCAAAAGCCTCTGCATGCAAACAGCTTCAGAGTAAGATGCAATATGTGTGTGTGTGTGCGTGTATGTGTGCGCGCGCGCGCACGCGCGCGTGCGCGCAAGCACGCACGCGTCAGAATGAATGAATGAATGTGTGTGTGTGTGAATGTGTGTGTGTGTGTGTTCCACTGGCAACACGTCAAGCTAATTATTTTCCATCTACCTCCGTGTCTTGTGAAACTTACTTTAAAAAAAAAAAAACCCGCCATCCAAAAACAAAATGCACATTTTTTCACTTAAAAAAAGACTTTTATCGAAGGTGTTTTTTTTTTTTGTTTCGTTTTGTTTGTTTGTTTTGTTTTTTCTCAAAATTCAGACAAAGCGATTATGGCTGACCCCCAAACTTTGACCTGTCCAGGCTCGCGTCATCTCCTTTGAGTGGCCAATGATCGCGGAGCTGGAGACTGTGTCTGACTTCACTCTCCCCTGATCAAGCTCTTCAAACCCCATGACAAGAGGATGCGTAGAGGAGAAATTGTGGTGATTGAAGACTTCTTGGAGGTGAGCTAGTTCAACCACAAACTCTCTGTCCCGCTATCTCTGTCTCACTCACTCGCTCACACACACACACACACACACACACACACAACCGCGCGCACACACACACACACACACACCACAATGTATTCCGATTCTCTGTTTTATGCCTTGCTATTTTATGTTTTACATCATAGACCCTATGCAGGGCTAGGGCGGAATGTAGACGGAACGTCAGTAATCGTCTATCGAAAAAGACTTCAGTCTCTGTCTGTCAGTCAGTCTGTTTGTCTGTATGTCTGTCTCTCATTGTCTTTGTCTCTGTCTGTCTCTCCCTCTGTCTCTCTCTCTGATTTTGTTATGACCTTTCATTACACGGTGTTCAGTCAGTCAGTGTCTCTACCACTGTGACGTCGGCAGCCGTGCATTATTTTTGTCCCCTGTGCGTCCCCTTTCATAAGGAGTAATGAGGGTTTGTTGTTGCTGTTGTTGTTGTTTTTAATAAATCACGCGAGTCCTGCAACATGATGAACCGATTAGTAACAATTCTTCTACCTCCGTTACGCACGACTTAGGACAGGTAGCACAGTGGAATCTCTGACCACCCAAATCACAGTATTCCTCTGGCCTGCTGTTAAGAACAGTGGGAAAGAGGACAAGAACATGGCGAGAGATACCGGCGCCAAAGCAAAGCCTCATTTGTTTACTCATTCACACACGCATGGGATGGTCAGACAGGGGCTTCATTTATGCTATATATGTGTGTGTTGATACCAGTTGCCTGTCAAGTCGTCTTTTCGGTTGTTCTTGTGGATGATTAGACTGGCAGGGACTTGCACTGTGCTCTGTCCTCAAACCTGGGCAACCAGGTAGAGGTATTGTAACCAGTTCATCCCTTTTGGTTGTGTCCACCTAGGACCTCTCCGGCCAGCCTTTGGGATGTCCACTGTCCGCTGTACTCTGTGGAATGGTCTTGGAGAGGGACTCATGGGGAGACACCTGTCCTTCCTTCACTGTATCCTGTGGAATGGTCTTGGAGAAGAATCATGGGGAGATACATGTCCATCCTCTATTGTACTTTGTAGAGTGGTCTTGGACAGGGAGTCATGGCAAAATGCATGTCCAGACCCGGCAAACTTACGGCGCCTGATAAAAGGGTGGGGAAGGGGGTGTTAGGGAGAAGGGGGGTGGGGGGTAGAGAGGGGGAAGGGGGTTCCTGCCGACTAGCATGTGTCTTGATTTGTTGCCGGACATGGCGTCCTTTTATATTTTTCATGTATCATGTATGGAGAATCAGTCTGGAGTATTCATCTAGCCTCATTCAGATCTTCGGGATATGTATTTTCCATTGAATTGTGGTACAACACATATATTCGCGCTCACTCAAACTGGTAGCAGGTTAATTAATTATCGTATCCTTTTTGTGTTGTCCAAAAGACTCTCTGGGAATACGTTTAGTGTTCTTTTTTCTTCTGTTTTCTTTCTGTTCATGGTTGTCTGGGTTTTGAAAAGACAGTGTCTAAAGTAAAGATTCACTTTTTTTTAAAAGCACTCCGTTTAAAAAAAAACAAAAAAAAACATGAAATATTGTTTTGGTGTAAAAAAAAAATCTTTCACATAAAAATGGGAATCCCGTTCCTTAACCTTCCCGTCACGAGAGACTACCACGCACATACATCTACCCCAGCCTGCCCTCGTGGACAAAATGAATCACCATTGTATTTGCACACAAGCTGGTCTTAGTTGAACAGCGGAAGCAGTTTTCTTTATTGTCTTAATTACTGTTTGTGCAACAAGACGGCTTAAAAGGTCTGTGGTTCGTGCCGCTTAGTGGAGCATCGTGTACTAACAGAACACACCGTTACACGTGCAACACGGCTGATTTCTTCTCCCATACCCATGTCTTCAGGGCCAGTTCCAGACGTTCAGCTCCTCCGTGGGCTGGGTCAGCCCGGACTCCAAGACTGACGTCACACAGGCCTTCTCCCACTACACCTGGCACGCGACCCGCGAGCTGGTAGTCTGCGGGCTGCAGGGGGTGTCCAGTGGGCGGGGCTGGCGGCTGACCACGCCCACCCTTCACTCCACCTGCCGGCAGTACGGCTTGAACGACGGTGGGGTGCCGGGCATCGTGGAGTTCTTCTCCTCCCACCGCTGCAACAATATCTGCTCGTCCTGGTCGGGCCTGGACGTGCCCGAGATCAAAGGTCAGCCAGAGGTCAGGGTTCACACGTCCCAGGCCGGGCGGAACCAGGCGCGCAGGAACCGGAACGTGTTGCAGCCTGCGCGGCCGTCGGACCAGCTGCACACGGACTACATCCCGAGGGTTCCCTCCGCACCTGTCTTCGAGACCACACGGTTTTGAGGAGGGGGTACAGTTTCGTCATTGCTGCTGATGGCCAGTTTTAACGCCCCCCCCCCCCCCCCCCCCCCCCTTTCCTTTTTTCTAAAATCATTTTTGACCAGTCTACCTGTTGCCAGTTCGTCAGTGAATCGGTTCCAAAGAGCTAGATAGGTTCTTCGTGTTTGGCCAGTGTCAGCGTGTGCACGCTCACATTCGCATGCACAAAGACGCCATATGCACACCCGTGCATGAAAACACCCATGCGCGCGTGTATCGATGCACGCTCGTAGTCATAATCACATGTGCATGTATACGTACACACGTTAGCTTACCCTCACAGACTGGGTAGACTTGCTCACGGCACGCATATCGTTACGTGCATACTCAGGTTTTCCATACCGCCCATCAGAACTCGTGACCTGACGAGAACCTGGCCAGTTGTGGTAGGTATTACAGTTCCTTTGATAACGAGCAGCTGCCTGAAGAACGTGGAGTGGACCCATGGATGGAGGCACGGGGATGGAACCCACCGACTGGTTTTCTCTGGACTTCCGCCACAGCCCGCCGAAATAAAAAAAAAAAAAAAAAGAGACAGGGAACGGGGACAAAACGGCGCCTCCTCCCACACTCACCTTCAGCCCAAACAGCTTGGAGCGATGGGGCTGTCAGGTCTTGCAGGTAGAGGAGAGTACGAATGGCGCACAGAACAACGGACCAATGACAGGATGTTACTATTTATGACGTATGAAATGAAAAAAAAATCACATAGAAAATGTTTTTTGACGCATCGCCCTGAAAGACCACATGTATCTTTTCCTTACCCCTTTAACTAAAGAGGAAAGTTTGATCTAGATGCAAAGTGGGGCGATTGCATGCGGAAAACTAAACAAATTTGAAAATTTACTGCTAAAGCTCCGTCCAAAAAACGTTGACAAACGAATCACAAGACAAAATACAAACTGTTTTTGTCTTGCATTTTTTGGGTGAAGCTTTAGCAAAAAATTTTTTTCAAATTTAAAAAGAAAAGATTGTAAATCTAAGGAGACAAAAATCAGAGAGTAGATAGTTTAAACTTTGTTTCAAATCTCTGTCTCGAATATTTCATATCTCTGTTTGGTATGTTTCAAATCTGTCTCGTTAAGATATGCATAGATAAAGCTAGACGTAGACATTGGTATTGAATCTGGTTTATGTGTCGAGCTATGCTATTTGCTGAATGATGTAAACTCTGTTGCTCAAGTCACTTGTGGCTTGGCCAGGCTCTGGCCGATGTATGTACTGCTCCGTGAAGTTCACCTCAACAGCAGTGTTTACGTAGACTGCATGTTTACTTATTTGTTTATTTATTTCAGCTTTTGATGCGAACAGTGTGTGTGTGTGTGTGTGTGTGTGTGTGTGTGTGTGTGTGTGTTGAACGAAAGACATGTTTACAAGAAGAACGTGGAAAACATCCTATGACGCAGGGGACCAAGCAGCGTAAAGGACACATTTCTGTTACATCCAGGGGACCCAAGCAGCGTAAAGGACACATTTTTCTGTTACATCCAGGGGACCAAGCAGCGTAAAGGACACATTTCTGTTACATCCAGGGGACCAAGCAGCGTAAAGGACACATATTTCTGTTACATCCAGGGGACCAAGCAGCGTAAAAGACGCATTTCTGTTACATCCAGGGGACCAAGCAGCGTAAAGGAAACATCTTTCTGTTACATCCAGGGGACCAAGCAGCGTAAGGGAACATCTTTCTGTTACATCCAGGGGACCAAGCAGCGCAAAGGACTCATTTCTGTTACATCCAGGAAAGCACGTAACCAAAGGAACCATTTTTGTTAGATTGAGGGGACCAAGCAATCTAAGGAAGTATTTCTGTCAGACCCAGGGACCAAGCAACCAGCGGAAACGTTTCTGTTAAATCGAGGGGACCATGAAACTTAAGAAAGTACACGTCTGTTACATTCAGGGGACCGGTCAACCTAGGGAAACATATTTTCGGTACATTCGGGGGTCCAAGCAACCCAGCGAAGCATGTTCCTGGCAGATACAAACATTTCTATTGCACCCAATGATCACGTTGACTCAAACATTACTTTTAAATCAAGGAGGCAAGCAGGTATTAAAAAAAAAAAAAAAAAAAAAAAAAACCTCTTACACTTATGGCCAGTAACAAGAAAAACGACATTTTGTTGCAGTCTTCAGAATGTTTCATTTTGTCTCAGAACTAGACTTCAAATTGTGCCCCCAGTTAAATTCGCAAGGAAAGTTTTAGTAGCCGTTTGTATTTTCGACACAAAAATCAAACTTAAGCTCCGTTACTATGCAGATGGTGAGCAACTGGAAAGAAATACCAAATTCAGTCAGAAAGAACAAGTAGTTGCTCAAATTGTGTTCACAATTTAAACTCGCATGTAAAATTTGACAAGCATTTTTGAGTCACAGACTGCAGGTCTGCTCATATTTGTTTGCGCGTGTGATGAATTACGAAATAATGTTAGCTGGGTTTTGTTTTTGTCGGGTTTTTTTTTTCTTATTTCTTTTATCATGAAGCATGCAAAATCTGTCGTTTTCAGCAGTTCATCAGTCTTACTTGTCCACCAGTTATCCACTATCACCCCAAAAGTTTGCCTGTTTTCTGTGATAAAAGTGATCATTTATTTGTTAAAGAATCGGTTGTGCAACCACTTACTATACACTTTTGATTGGATGGCAAGATTTTGATTACGTTTGAGATTTAAAAAGGTACAACATATGTCTATGAAAGTAAACCCAACGTATTCAACCAGGGTGGATAAAGAAGGGCGCAGCGTTGGGGTGGAGGGGAAGTGTGTGTGTGTGTGTGTGTGTGTGTGTGTGTGTGTGTGTGTGTGTGTGTGTGTGTGTGTGTGTTTGACAGGAGGGGGTGAGGAGGTTTGATTTTACTGTTTTCTTTCGTCGTTCACACCACCATTTTAACAAAATATACTAACTCTGTTTAAAAGCTTCAGGGATTGTAGGATTTCAAGCTCTCCTCTGTTGCTAGTGTGGTGTGTCGGATGTCCATTCAGTGACTGCTCGTGGATCTTCTTCCAGACAATTCAAACGACTTTCAGATAAGGATGACCTCGTATATGAGCATGGGTGTGTAAGGGAAAGACAGAGAGAAATCTTGCAAACATTATGCCAGTTATGATGTCTGCTTTTTTTTTTTGTTTAAATGTGAAATCTGTGTAAATCAAAGCTTGACAAGAACTCTCTCTCTCTCTCTCGTGTGCGCGCGTACTTGTGTGTATTTGGTTGAAACGAGTTCAATTTCGAAGGGTATTATGATCGCCAGACACCTAAAACTGCCAAAATGAGAATGACCATTAATTTACCCGAGTTACTCTATATTCTAGCACATAGATGCGTAATGTACGAACATGCACACATATATCCGTCTTCTGTGCGAGACTGTTTTTGTAGGAACATGCAAGAATAGTGGACGTTTGGGTTTTTTTGTTTGTCTGGCTTGCATTGTTTGCCATATACTGTCCCATGAGCATTTGTAAGTCGTCTTGATTGTGCGGAATATATGTTCATAGACTGAAAGTCTGCACTAACAGCACTGACCAAAGCTATTTTGAAAACAGCCTGTAAGAACGAAAAAGATGCACCAGAAGGTGCGAATGGGACTTTAGAGAAGTATTATCCTGCACCACGTTTGGAATCCTGCGCTGTGTTCACATAGGTTGGCAGGCACGCATAGGGCATCCCATTAAGACGTCAAGGGACATAACTGCTCCCTGGCAGATGTCATTGTGTAATTGGCACTGGACATGACACACAACAGAACCTCCATGGGAGGGTTCCTATGGGTGTGCCAGCCCATATTTCATGACTGCAAGGATCACTGGCAAAAAACGCCACCATCAAGCAGCTGCCGCGTGCATTCCGCAGTCTCAGTCGTTGCTGTTCCACCTACAGGCGAAGACAGCACAACTCCAGACACGGCCGAGCTTTCGCCATGTGGTCTTAAGTGCCCTCTAAAGAGGACCCCGTGTTTCCAGTCTTTCCAGCTGTCAACTGGACTTTCCTTGCTGTCAACAGGACTTTCCTTGCTGTCAACAGGACTTTCCTTGCTGTCACAGGGCCTTTCCCCCCAGAGACGGCCAAAAGGCAGACAAGAAAACACACATATCGGAAGGGGCGAATGAGAGGACCCAGAAAAACAGTTTTCAGCCTTGGGGTGTATGTTTTTGTTGTTTTTGAAAATGAAAGCAGCCTGGAAACATGTAGAAAGTCCCTGGGAACAGTCCAGACCTTCATTGTGGTCTGCACCATACAGACCCACACTACAGAGAGTTAACATTCCCAATGGCTCTTGCTACCACTCGGAGGACCTTGCTACCTTTGGTGCAGGGAGAAAAATGAATAAATGGCCGCACATAAACCGAAAAGATGTTCTCTCTGATTTCATATTTATCTTGTCTCTAACGAGGATGACGTGGACTTTAAATGAAAAGAAATTGAATCAGAAACTAGATTGTTTACGGTTTGTTTCTTTTATTTATGAATATACCACTAGATACAAAAGTGCATGTTCTCTATCCTTCACACCGATCTGAAACCTGACTTTAGTCAAAGATTCTGGCAAAAGGACTGGAACACGCACATGGATAACAAGCCATCGGTACTGTAAAAAGGGGTACCTTTGTGCCGATTACAAATAGGCCATACATGTTACTCACTTGTATATTTTAAAAGATGATGAAGCTCCGTGGTGCATTCCATTCCATTTGAGGCACTATTCACCATATAATATGCTCTTATAGAGAATTCAAATTATGTCATACATGAACACTTAACAGCAGACTCCCTGAAAATTTGCTTCCCTTGTGATTTTTTTTAGTTTCTCACTGGTCTAATATATTATTGAGGAAGATGTTTTAACAGATGAGTGTGTTTCTGAAAATCCGTTTTAATAATACGTTTTTTTTTTTTCCTTTTTTTTTTTTTTGTTTTGCAACAACTCTTTAAAAAAATTGATTTTGACGAGGTGAAAACCCTGAAGTGCCCCTAGCGGTTGGTGGGCTACATGATTTGATTTGATTTGATCATTGTATACTATATATCGAGCTACGTGATTCACCATACAATGCAGACTCCCTATGCTATTGTGGAATGACCTATTAGTATTCACGCGCGTTAAAACTTAACTGGTTCGTCTTTTGGCCCTATTCCGCCCTTGTACCAAATTTGATCAAAATGGGTTGTGTGGTTTGGGCCAAATCTTGCACACACGCAAAAAAAAAAATCCAGGATCTGACCATTGACCCAGATCTGCCCCACGGATCTGTATCTACATTGACTGCTTTTTTCCATGAGTCACATGCTATGTTGGAAAGTGTCGTGTATCCTTTGAGACTTTGATCACGTAGGTTACGAATTTCATCACATATTCATGTTTAATTTTTCAGTTCCCGCAATTGAAGATTGCAGGTAATTGTTTTCAGCACTGAATTTCACGCTGTAATGACCATCCAGCGAAAGCCCAAACTTATAACAGTCTCAAAATGTATCCGTGTGATGATATTGAATTTATTTACCAGAACACAGAGGCACAATAACTGCTGTCGCGATATTTTGACCACTATTGAATTTATTTACCAGAACACAGAGGCACAATAACTGACCATTGCTGTCGCGATATTTTGACCACATCATAATGCCTGATGAGCTCTGCTGTATGTTTACTGAGAAACTGGCTGTGCGTTTATTTATTTTTTTTTTTTCGTTCGCGTATTTATGCATTTACGTTCTACAGGAAAGTGTTTTCCCTGCTCTGGCTTCTGTCATTTGTGTATCTTTTACACTGGCTGGTTTCGTTCGTTCTTTGTTTTTGTTGTTTTTGAATCTTACTTATCCTGCCTGAAGAAGACCAATAAGACAAAACGCGTTGCGTCTCTTTTGCAATTTGCTTATTCCATTGTTTGGCGTCTCGGTGGTTCTATTTCAGCTGTTGATTGTTTAAGTTTAAATGTCCCCCCCCCTTCCGTCCTCTGCTCCCTACTCATCCCTTGGGCTAAAGCTCAGATGAAAACTGTGTACATTGTTAAAACCTGTTCAGTAGTTTTTACGTTTACCATACGCAGCTAACAGACAAACAGACACACACAAATGGACACATGACATCCATGGCAAAGGTGAGAACTAATTGTCAAAATTTACCCTGAATTCTCACAGGGTGTGTAAAAAAAGTTTTAATACTATGTGATCGGTTCGTTCTCTATACAAAGTGATGTAATATGTCATTATTGGTTCTTTATTATTCAAATGAATATATCCTATGTGCAATCTGGATTTTATACCTGTGTTAGCATATCCATGCCTGTGTCGTGATTTACTGGATATTTTCACCAATCACGTTTGGATTTTTTTTTTTTTTTTGTGGTCATGTACCGATTGTGGGTTAATAAAAATATTGAGTAGCTTTTTGTATGTGTGTGTGTGTGCGCGCGTGCGTGCGTGCGTGCGTGGTTTCCTTCAACACAGCCACCAAAACTGACAGTAACATCGCATGAGTTTGTGCAGAAAAGCGGCATCAACACCAAATCTCCACCAAATCTCTTTGTGACGTTATTGAAAATAGTATACCGTCAAGACCGCCTACCCCAGGATTTTAGTGATGTACGGCAAGTAGGTTACGTCCCTTACTTGAATCGGCGCGTGCCCACCACTAACAAAAAAATAGACATATGTTCGGAAGAAGTTTCCGTTTGATTTTCAAAACGGGAGTGACTGAGGGCGGAAAACAATAAACAGTAAACAAGTGGGGTAGTCTTTGCTCCCATAAGGAAACCTAACACAGAGTAACTTTTATTCAAGACTGGCACAGCCTTTTAAACTTGAATAAAGTCAGACAAATACAAAGACGAACAATCTAATAGTGGGGGGAAAAACAAGCGCAGGCCAACAACTAAATTGTCTTCATAGTAATGACTTGGCAAAACTTTGAACTAGGGGGGGGGGGGGGGGGGGGGGGGGGGGGGGGGGGGGGGGGGGGGGGGGGGGGGGGGGGGGGGGGGTCAGCAGGAGGTTGAAGATGTAAAAAACTGGGAAAATGAAATTAAGAAAATATGAAAACTCTTCACTGGCTGCCCAAGGGAACCATCGCAATCCCTTTTAAAGGCAGATACATTTGTATTGGGGGGTGCTATTGGATTCTTTTTGCACCCTTGGTGGTGAGAACACCACGGTATTATGGACTGTGGTGTGTCTCTATTTGACGCCAGGAGCGCAGATACAGCCAGCCGTGTCTCCCTGATGAGTTTCCGACCCAGCGGACGAAAGGCCTCGGAGCAGGCAATACAAATATATCTGCCTTTAAAAGGGATTGCGATGGTTCCCTTGGGCAGCCAGTGAAGAGTTTTCATATATTTTTTTAATTTCATTTTCCCCAGTTTTTTACATCTTCAACCTCCTGCTGACCCCCCCCCCCCCCCCCCCCCCCCCCCCCCCCCCCCCCCCCCCCCCCCCCCCCCCCCCCCCCCCGTAAGTTCAAAGTTTTGCCAAGTCATTACTATGAAGACAATTTACCCACTATTAGATTGTTCGTCTTTGTATTTGTCTGACTTTATTCAAGTTTAAAAGGCTGTGCCAGTCTTGAATAAAAGTTACTCTGTGTTAGTTTTTTTTATGGGAGCAAAGACTACCCCACTTGTTTACTGTTTATTGTTTACTGTTCCCTGCCTCATTTCATTTCCAATTTCGTTTTGAGGGCGGAAAGTTTAGAAAAAGAGGGGGTTAGTTACCGCCAAGGACACAGACACGGAGCACGGGACAATACACAATGCATTTCAGCCTCTTGGGTCTTCCTCAGGAAGACCCAAGAGAACAAATAACATTTAGGACAGTGAAAACGAAGAACAAGAAATCACTTATCTTCTCATGTTCGCCACAAGATCCGTTTCTGCTTGCAGCTGCCCCACGGAACGCATTTCACAGTACCTCGATCTTCTCCTTCAACCCATAGTACAGAGCCTCCCCACATATTTCAAAGACACAACCCACACACACTCAACATGATCAATTCATGCAACACAGACCCCACTTTTCAACTCAGCCTCTTCTTCACACTTGACGTGGTGTCACTCCACACCTCTATCCCCCACGCTGATGGACTGGAGGCCTCACATTCTTCCTCGACAAACGGTCCCCAAACCAACAACATCCTCTCACCACTACACTGTCAGACGTGCAGAATTAGTCCTCACCCGCAACACCTTTCAATTCAGCAATTACACATTCTCACAAATTAGTGGTGTTGCTATGGGCACCAAAATGGGGAGCATCCTATGTCTGCCTCTTCATGGGACTCTTGGAACACCTCCTACCAACCATCTACACAGGCCCCACACCGGAATTATACAAAAATTGCATTAATGATGGACTGGGAACCACACATCCATGCCCAAACATGATCTCCTCAGTTTCCTCAACTTGTCCAGACCTTCCATCCATCCATCCATCAAACTAACCTACTCCATTTTACAGTCAGTCAACTTCCTAGACATCACCATCTCCCTCGAAGATGGCCTACTCAAAACTCCCATTTTCTACAGACCCACTGATGCACATGCATACCTAGACCACACATCCTCTCACCACCCATACACTAAAGACAGCATTCCATACTCACAATTCTCCGTCTTCGCAGGCTTTGCTTTAGCCAAGAAGACTTCACTGTACAAGCAGCCAAAATGTCAGGATTTTTCACAAACCGTGGATACCCCAGTTCCATCATCAACAAAGTTCTCAGCCGCACCACAGCCATATCCTAAACATCTGCTCTGGAAACCCAGCATCTAAAGGAGACAGACAGACCCACTGCCTATCTCCTCTTCAACCCACAAAAACCCTCCCCATCTGCAGGATTCTCAAATCCAATTAGCACATTGTACAAAAACCACAAACCCGCCTTTCCATACCAGACCCACGATCACGTTCAAACGTGATAAAAA
>JADBJO010004110.1:178761-181261 GCA_016801955.1 Conus betulinus | reverse complement strand
TGATGAAGTAGCAAAAAAATATATTGCTAACCTTTCTTTTCCCTTTTAGCTTATTATCTTATGTGCATCAGCCTTTTTCTTCAACGGGCCTGGTGTGTTATGGCTATTTTTTTCAGAGGTTTTTTAAAACGATCCTCTGGCATTTTCTAACGACAAATAAAATTCCAGCAATATTCTACGCGAAAAGAATAATTTCAAATATTTATAAATTTCCTTGTATGTAATAGAATTAGATACAGTCTCATCTTTCTCTCTTACACTATTCATATGAGAAGTGAGGCTTGACGATAGACTGTTCTCCAAGAATGTCTTTCAAACGCCTGTACTTTGTCAAAAGATCTCATGACAACAATGCTCCCTAATTTAGCAGCATACAATGGCAGCTTATAATTACGCTTGATTTCTTTTATATTTTCCATACGTTGTGCACATTTTTGGATTCGGATGTTTCAAACTGACGAAAGTCAGAAAATAATATACAATTCTGGATTTAGCAACAACTCTGCTGCTATGATTCAACGTCAAAATGATGAATGACAAAAAAAAGAGAAGAATGTGAAAATAATGATTAACTGAAGGGAGATGAGCGTGAAAAAAAGAATGACTGATGATAGAAGAATGTAAAAATGATGAATGACTGGCGGGAGAAGAATGAATGAGGAGACGATGAATGAATGACTGACTGAGAAGAACGTGAAAAGGATGAATGAATGACTGGAGAAGAGTGTTAAAACGATGAGTGACTAACTGGAGAAGAACATGAAAATGATGAAAGACCGACAAGAGAAGAACCTGAAATTCGCGAATGACTGACCGAGAATAATTTGAAAACGATGACTGACTGACTGGAGAAGAGTGAGAAAAGGATGAATGAATGAATGACTGGAGAACAGCGTTAAAATGATAAGTGACTAATTGGAGAAGAGCCTGGATATGATGAATGACCGACTGGAGAAGTATCTGAAAAGATGAATGACGGACTGAGAAGAACTTAAAAAACGATGAAGGACTGACTGGTGAAGAACGCGAGAACCATGGATGACTGATGTCAGAGGAAGGTGAAAAATGACTGACGGACTGACTGGAGGAGAATGTGAACACAATGACTAATGGAACTAGAGAGTGAGAATAAGGAATGATGAAGGGGACGGGAAGACAATATGAGAACGATAGCAAAAGGGAAAATGATGAATAAATGACGGAAAAAAAAGAAAAGTGGGATGAGAGAAGAATGATGAAAAATCGTCCGGACGAAATAATCAAAACGTAAGAATAACGTATAATGGGCTGGATAAAAAACGGAAAGTAAGAATACTGAAGGAAGTATGAAAGGAGTAAACGTGAATGATGAATAACAGACAATTATAAATGACTGGCGAGGTGGCATTATATCCATGAAGGAGAGGCGAAGAGAAGAACGTGAAAATGATGCACGGTGGACAGGACGGTAGCATGTGACTGACAAAAGAAGGAGTTATGAGAGAGAAAAGGCGACAGCAGCATAATGATAGATTACACTTAAGTAAAACAGCGTGAGAACGATTCAGTGATGGTCAAACTGGGCGAAAATGACACAAGAGAACAACACATTTTTCACAAGGTGAAAAGAAGAAAAGGTGAAAATGAACAGGGGACAGGGCAAGAAAAAAGGGAAAGAAAGAACAGAGCGTCAAATTGACGGACTACATAAAAGTAAGATATCGTCAGAATGATTCAATAAAGGAAGAAACAGACGAAGTGATGACCCGAATGATGACAGATAGACGCAGTGAGGAGATAAAAACGCAAAATGGACGAGATGAATGGACAGGAACGTGAAAATGATGTGTAATGGACGGGGAAGAACGTGAAAATGTTCAGTGACATATAGGGCTAGAAGTAGCGAATGACAGATGGGATTAGAACAATGAGAAGACGTTAACGGAAGCGATGATTTACGAAGGCCAAGATCAGGAGAACGTAGACATGAAAGAAGAAAGGAATATGAATGCAGACACAAAGAGAACAAGAAACTGTGAAGGTTATGACCAAATAACAAGAACGAGACTATGGTGAATGATCGACGGGACCAGAACACGATGAATATGAAGGGAATGAGAAAAAGAGCACAAGAAAGACGAAAGGGAGACAACAGGGGAAGGAAAAGGTGTGAAAAACGGACGACAGAAAAGCTAAAGAATGGTGAAAGACAGGAGAAAAGGAGAACGTGAGAATGATGAAAGAGAGATGGGAGACTAACGTGAAAATGATGAAAAAGTAATGGGAGACTAGCGTGTGAGTGATATAGGGCAGTTCGGATGAGATGGCAAGAGACTGAGGATGGCGCATATGACCCAGATTGGAACAGGCAAACGCGAAAGTGATACAAGAATAGACGAAAGGAGAACATGAGACGAATAATGATGGAGATGATTAAAGCGTCAGAATCATGAATGAGGGGTGGGATGAAAATAGAAAATGATATCTATAAACGAGAGGTGAAAAGAAGAATGTGAGAATG
>JADBJO010004110.1:171261-173761 GCA_016801955.1 Conus betulinus | reverse complement strand
AAGTTTCTTTCATCAACGTGTTTCAACTTAGTAGCTTCAGGAACCCCATCCCACCCTCTTCATTCAATACATATACCCATCCCATTAATTAAATGGTAAGATCAGGGGAAAGCACCCCGGCCGTTGTAAGACAAATTTACATATGCCTGGGGCTCCATGTATTGAAGCTCTGATGTATCGGTGTAGTATTATACAAACCCACTTCCATCCCTCTCTTCCCCTCCATCCCCCCCCCTCCCCCTCCGACTGACCCTCCTGTTTCGGTTATCACGTCTGCCCTACCACCTTGGTCAGCGTCGACGCTCAACTTGAATATGACCTCACACCGAACGTGATTCGGGTGTCACTTCTCCGCACCGGGTCTATACTGAATCTGCTTTGATACTTGTTTGACGGATGCGCAAGAAAATCTCAGCAACGAAACATTGTTGGATGCTACACAAAATAAATCGCAGCAATAATGAACTGTTGAATACTATGAGCGGCATCACAAGCAAAGTGTTTCACAGAACGGCCACGGAACAACTTTGAGCTGCAACCTTGGTTACACTCAGAAAGTGTGAACAACATACACCTGGAGAACTCAGAAACAAAGGCTAATTCAATCAGATGCAAAAACTTGGTCACTGTAAAAGAAAAGAAAAGTATACGGTGTTGACTACCTCCACACAGGAAACGATGAATCAGGGGACACTTATATGGTAGCCTGTTTTGTTGACCTATAGTGCTGGGAACTGAACGGAAGTTAACCCTTAAGCGAATTGTCTGGCAAGAAGTGATCATAGCACGTAGAACGTACAACGGAGAAAGCGATCAGGACACTCTGTGTGTGTGTGTGTGTGTGTGTGTGTGTGTGTGTGTGTGTGTGTGTGTGTGTGTGTGTGTGTGTGTGATGAATTTCAGTTTAACAGGAAGCGTCTTTTACAAACGTTAATTAACAACTCCAGACATCGTCGGACTTTGGATGGCTGGATGCAAACGAAAGAAAGGTCTTGCCAGACCCAGTTCATCTGGATGTGGTGAAAAACAACAAAGTCTTGGCATACCGGCTCCTGTCACCAAGAGAAGAATGTTCGTGAGGAGAAATACATTACTCAGAGCTGAAAGCATTATCAGAAACAAAACTGAAACTGCGATATCGGAGATGGGCATGGACAATGGCAAACTCTTTTTTCCTTTTAGCTTATGGGCTACGGGTACACTTCTTCATCACATGGCCATGCTGCCAGTCCTTCAGTCGAATACAACTAGCCATGTGCAGAGCACCGATCACTTTGATAATTTCGTTCATATTCTTCTTTAATAACTGATTAAAAAAATCCCTTCAAGATAATTCTAGTGCAAGAAAGATACTCCTAATTGGTGAACAGCACCGCAGAATGGACAGCAAGTGCCTGTTCCAGTTGTAAGGCTCTATCTAGCAACCAGCCTGTAAGATACAAGTTCTAAGTTTATCAAGAAAAAAGAAACTGCTTTCCATACCACAGGAAGAGGAACAGACCACAAATACAGAAAACTGGCTAGCAACAATATAGAGAAAAAAAAACACCATGAAACCTAAATTTAAAAAGAAAGCAACGTCAAACAGATGAACACAAAAGAAGAAATCATTAGCATCGGATTTCTACGAGAAAGGGGCACTACTTCCGTTGAAAGATCCTCACCCAGCCTACCCAGCTCCTCTCTCCCCTGCATTCCTATGGGGCGAATTAAATCGCTAAGCAGAGCGTTCGCACACAGATCAAAGAATGGGCCACAGAGGCAGAAAACAAGACAGAGTGGAGAAACGGAGACAAAAAAAAAAGTTTTTCCTTTAAGTGAAAGAAAAAAAAAGAGAAAAAATGACGAGCACATCGGAACACATATTAAACTAAAAGAGCCCTACCCGCACCCCACCCACCCCTTCTTTTGACATGGAGATCCACTGTACAAGGCGAGTTCTAGGGAGAGAGGTGTGCAGCAGACTGGCTCACAGGATGACCACGGTGGCAGAGGTGAAAAATAAACACATTAAAGGGACCGTCAAGCAGGTTTACACAACAGTATCAAACAGAAAATCCCTTCAGAATCACTGCGTTCACATGTTGGCAACATGGGAAAGTTGTTTGACAATACTCACAGAATGTAAGCTAGCGCAAGGAGTTTCGTGGAACCTGTAATGTCCTTTCCTCTCGGATGTTGTGAACTTCCGTTTCACTCACAGAAAGGACGGAAGTAGGGGTACAGCAGTGAATAAGGAAGCATGAAGGCACTGAGGGGAAGGGAGGGAACAGACTTTTGGAAGGGATTAAATGGACTAGCTCTTAGATAATGAGAGAGAAACGCCAGCAGCATCAGTTAAACAGTAGGTAGGATGAAGACGACGAACCAAGACGTTCCACATGACAGAACATAGTGATCAGCACGCGCAAGCGCACGTGTGTGTGGTGTGTGTGTGTGTGTGAAAAATTGGGGATGGAGATGATGCGGAGGAGCAGGAAAGGGGAGGAAAGCCGCGTGA